>CM067086.1:54494506-54659506 GCA_034008185.1 Gorsachius magnificus
GGCGCGGCGCGGCCGGTGGGGGGGGCAGCCCTGCGCCTGCCCGCGCTGCTGGGGGCGGTGGCGCAAGTGTGATCCGCGGCCGTTCTGCTGCCGATAATCGCAGTGACGCGGGAGGCTGCGCCGGTCGCTCGCCGGCGCCCCTGTTGCCTCCGGTGCCTTGGGAATCTGCTTGCAGGTGCGGGGTGGGGTGTGTCAGGAAGGGATGAATGGCGCGCCGTGAGCGCCTGGGGTGTTGCAGCCGGGTTGCTGCCAGCTCCCAGTCCCTCCCGGCAGCGGCGCTCCGCTACCAAAGCACGGGGGGCAGCGCCCTGAGGGGCCTTAGGGCGGTTGCCCAGCGGGCGTAAGGCAGCCGAGGTCTCGTGGTGACACCGGTACCTGAGAGGCAAATGCCGGAGCTGCTGCCAAGGCCCCCGCAGAGTCTGTCCCTTTTTGGTAACAGCTGCTTACAAAGGCCAGCTGTGTACGTCTCTGAAATGTGCTGGCAGTTGTGCATAACAGCTTAACGGGAGAATTGTTCTTTAGTGACTGTAAACAAAAAGCTGCTGTTAATACATCTTCACAGTCTCTGATAACCCATTTAGTTTGCAGGCTTTTCTAAGTCTTTCTTAAACTCACCAACAATAGGGTTTTATTTTCTACGGCTATTGATTTCAGTTTTTCCAGGCATGACTTGTCTTCCTACTGCACCCTGGATCAGCAGAATGCAGAATTAATTACTGCTGAATCATAACAGAGTCTTATACAACAGAATGCGAGTTACGCGCACAAGAAGCAGCAACTTCAGCGATACCAATTCTGCTTCTATGTGCTACTGTAACCTTCATGAGCAGTTGTTCTCAACATCTTGGTTTTGAGTTTCATGGGTTATGGAAATCACTGTGTCTCATATTTTCCTTTTTTTGGACAATGTTAAATATGGCTGCTTAAGATATAACTCTTGGTTTATGGTGTTAATAGCTATCGAGTGTAGTGGCATGATAAATCTAAAATAAATGTTTCCATATGCAGAATGGAGACTGATTGCAATCCTATGGAGTTACCCAATAATACAGGGTTTGAAGAGGATTCTGATTATAGAGACTTCGAAGGAACAGATGTGAAAGATATGAGACTAGAAGCCGAAGCTGTTGTGAATGATGTTCTGTTTGCTGTCAGCAACATGTTTGTCTCAAAAACCCTTCCCTGTGCAGAGGATGTGGCGTATATCAATGTGGAAACCAGGGAAAGGAACAGATACTGCCTGGAGCTCACTGAAGCAGGACTCAGGGTAAACTTGTTTATAATTTCTTAATTCTCTTTGTTTTGAACAATGATAGTGTTCAAAAGCTGCCTAGAAAAATAATTCAGTGACACCAAAACAGCATACTTATTCCTTTTGTACTTTTATGAAAGCCTGTTGTACGTGCTTTTTCTTAGAAAGTGGAACTTTTAACTAGTTCCTTCCAGCAGAGCAGGAAGGGAAGTTGATGAAAAACCAGGCATATATTTGAGACACAAAATGATGAAGATTGAAGCAGCAATTTGTTATAGGCATGTCAGTCTTTGGGATTCTCAGGTACCCAGGTAAGTCAGTAATACAGCATGTATACAACTCCCTTTTGCACCATTGGTATTTTTTGTGCAAACGTGTAGATGTAAGACTTCTTTTCAAAGGCTGTAGTGATAGATTTTACCAATATTCTGAGTTTTGGGCAGAAGGTATTTGAAACTGTCTAAATACTGTATTATCACTTAGCCCCATAGTAGAAAGCACAGGTTGTGATTTAAGTCCAGTATCTTTTGTTCTTACGTTACTGTACTACCCTGACTGGCAAAGTTAAATGTTGTGATACCTGTTTCCCATTGCAAGGTGATCCTAACCAGTGATTTCTTTGTTGCAGGTAGTAGCTTATGATTTTGATCAGACTGATGACAGATTGCAAACTCCATACCATGAAACTGTCTACTCCTTATTGGACTCTCTCAGCCCTGCATATCGAGAGGTGTTTGGAAACGCATTACTACAAAGACTGGAAGCTTTGAAGAAAGATAGTCAGTCGTGATTTACCCAGAAGTGAAGAAGGTTTAATGCTAGAAGGAATTCTTAGTGTGAGGCACTGAGATCTTCCTTTATAACATAGTCACAAACATCTTAAGCTTCATTTCTTGCATTAATTTCTATTTCATGCTAGTACTACTCTGTAACATTTCGCTGCAGTGGATTTGCATATATCACAATGCCTTTAAAAGCCACTTTGAGAAATTGCAAAATTAATGAACTTTTTTTGTTTTCTTTTTTTGTGGTAGGTGAGCAAGTAAGTTGCTTCTTACAATATTAAAAAAATCTGGTGTCTTTTCAAAGTGTTATTATCCAAAACCAAAAAAAAATAGAGAGAGACTGAATGTTATATATACAAGTAGTAATTTTTTTTGGTGTGTGCTTACTGATAAGTTTTATATCTGCTTTTTAAAATAGAAGCTAACTACTTGCTCTACCCAATTAATGAAAAATAATTGGGAAAACTACCATTCTGCAAAGAACAGAATTTCAGCTTGATTTGCTATACATAAATCTGAAAATTCGCAGCTTTGGTAACAAGAAAGATGGTTCTTGAACAGCTGAGCATTGCTTATATACTGACACTATCTGAGTTAAAAGCAAGGCTCAGTATTCTTTGATCTGTCCTTGTCCATGGCAACCAGCAAACTCAAAATAATAAATGAGATGTACTGCTAATATATGAATGTATTGTCTGAATTGCAAATGAGTTAAGCACAGAATTAGGATGTAATGGGCTACATTTCCTAAAGATAATGTTATATATGCTATATATATATGTATGTTATATTGTAACTGTTTGGGAGGTTTGGAAGACATTTTAGCCTGTTTACTATTCTGAATGTGTGTTTACATGATGTACAGAATATACCCAAGAGTATTTTTGCTTCAGCCTTTACTTTCTATAATACAGTACTTTGGTACTCCTGTTTTTCACATTTTCTCCCTCAATTGTACAGCGTCCTCTCCTAATGAATACTAAGTAAGCACTCTAATGTTAATGGCATTGTATTGGTTTGAAACCAAAGGCTGTATGAAATTTGCTAAGACTAATAGAAACTGGAAGATATAACTTGTATTTTCTACTTAAAAACAGGTGCAAATCTCTTTATAAATCTATTGTTCTGCTGTAACTTTTCAAGTATGTACTGAATAGTAGACTTTTAAAAATTACAGTTGGTTAGAAATACTGGTACTGTTGAACTAACATTCTGTGACATTCATACTTTTTGTATTCTTGTATTACTCAGTATTTGTGCATCTTTATTTAAATAATCCTGCCATTATTCTGCCATGCTTTTGTGACAAGTACATGCAGTAGCTTTTTTGGAGCCACACTTAGGGATGCATCAGTTCTCATGAAGTCACAGATTCCAGTGACTTCAGCAGAGCTATATTGACTTCTGCCTGCTAAGTATTAGTCATATTAATTGGAGAAGCCTAGGAGAGCTTTTGTAATAGCTTTGGGGTAGTGAGGTACAGCTATGACTGACAAGACAACTGTAGTTGGCGCTTCTGTTTTCCAGATCTTAATTTTGTGTTTATTTTATTATATTTTTAGGTTGAAACGTCTGATATTAATCCTCTGCCCTAGGGTATGCTTCCATGCTCTAAAAATTGTTCATAGGCTCTCTTTTGCACACAGGTCTGTGGCACGTGGTTAGTCCTCTGTGAGGAGAATGTACTTTACCAAATTTATATTTGAATATTTTCCCTTGCAACTAATTTACTTGTTCAATTTCAGTGACTAAAGCATTAAATTAATGCACCTGTCTGTTGTAGTTTTTTTGGGGGGGAGCTACTGGAAAGGGGGGAGTGCACAATCAAGGTCCTCATGCCCATAAAAAAATCTTAAATATCAGATAGTTAACAAGTATTTGAACCTTTGGCTGCAAACATGTATCATGCTGAAACTTTGTCATGAATAAACAATGGAGGTGATGGTGAAGAGGGACCGGGAAAGGAAGTGTTAGAAATACAAGTGAGAAAATGCCAAAGTAAATGTTACACTGCTAAGATTTTTTTTCCTTAGACATCTTTAAAATGATTTGTCATTTTGTGTGCTTATTATAAACCTAAGCTGAGAAATACTTTCAAAAACAGGTGTTTTGTAGGTGTTACCAGAAGAAACTTGTGTTGTTTCTGAGAACGTACTGCAGCATTAACTCAGAAATGGGAAAGCTATGTCATTCCACGATGTCTGGGTTCATGACTATGAAGGAAAGTTCCTATGCTCGGGCATTGCTGCCTCTGTGGAGGGAGCTTCCTTGGAGCACTGACAATGGAGAATTTCAGGCGGTGGCCTTAGACCCTCAGCTGTTTTCATTACCTGACCCCCTGAGTGCTGCTCGGCCTAATGTAACTGTTCATCCCTGAATTACCTAAGAAGCCTCAAAGCCTGCCTGCTGCCTGAAAGGATGTCAAATAACCCAATTAAAGCTATTTTTGTCTCGGCAGTACTCCTTAACGTTTTGTCCTGTTGGGCGTCTAGAAGTCAGGAATAAAGTCCCTAATGTAGTGACTGGCGCTACCCCTGTTTGTCCTAGGATAGACTGAATTAGGCATTTAAAAAAAAAAAAAAAAAAAAAAAGCGCGTACGTACAGACCAGATGCCTCTTCGTACCGGCGGCCCTGACTGGGCGAGCTGCCCCAGCCCTCCGCGGGAAGGCCGCCCCGCCCCGCCCCGCCCCGCCCGCCCGCCGCGCAGCCGCCGCTGGCCGCGCCGTCGCGTAGCAACGGGCCGCGTCCCGGGCGCAGGCGGTGGCGGTGGCGATGGCGGCGGGGCCGCCGCAGAGCCCGGCGGGTTTTCCTCAACCACCTCGACTCCTACTGCGGCCGCAACATCGGCGAGGTGACCGCGGCCGCGGCTTCTTCCTCAGCGGTCGCTGCCTGAGGCGGCGTCGCCCTCCCGCCTGCCCTAGCCCGCCGCGGGGTGCGCCCGCCTGGCCCTCGGCCGGTAGCGCGGCAGGGAGCCGCGGCCGGCCTCCAGGGCGTTCGGCCGGGCGGGAAGGCAGCCGGGGAGCTGGGGTCACCTACAATCGCTGCTGAGGAGAGGGACTGGGCCCAAGACGGGGTTAATAAAGGATTGAGAAAAAAGTGAGAGTTAGGAGCAGGAGATGTGGATAAAGCAGGTCGGGAGACCTCAGGCGGCAGCTGGTCACTGTGGAGAAAGGTAATGGCTCTCTGAGGTAACACCTCCCTGAGGTAACGCCTCTTACCTGACGAACCAGGTCCCAGCACCCTCGACTTTGAGGCGTAGGACACAAGTCAGGACAAAACATTACGGCTGAGGCTGAGGAGTGCATAATGTTTTCCTGTTCAATGGAAAGCTGCATTCTGACCTACATTACCTGCAACAGGATGGGGGCTAGTCAACCATCGCCTCCTAAGACCATGAGAAGCTGTGTAGGATCAAATATATATTTGTATATGAATGTGTGTCTTGTATATTGCAGTATTTATCCAGATGTGTTGTTGGGGCATCGCTTGAAAGCATAGGAGAAGAAGAGGAGGAGGAAGATGAAAATAATTCAGCTGCTGAAGTTTCTAGTAGGCCAAAGGAGGGAGTCTACCAAGTAGTGGGTACCCTTTCTAAACCAGAGAGTACTAAACCACATTTTGCAGAGGAAACGTATGCAGTAAGTAAGAGTCTTGTTTCAGGTTGCCATTAGACAACATTAGAAATACTGCAAGTCATGTAAAATGACCTGCATTAATAAAAGTCTTTTGTTGCTGCTGGAAGCTGTATCCTTTTTTTTTTTTTTTTTCCTTCTGCTTCTTGCACACTGTTGTCTCCTCCCTGCTAGGTCTGCTACAGCAAATAGTAAAAGGAAGGAACTCGGACTCAAAATAGATTTTTTACAATAATATTTATGGACAGGACATCATCTATACTGATGATCCACAGCTCTGCTTTCTTGTATCCCTCAAAACACGCACCTCAAGTATCTCTCTTGTCTCTTCTGTCTTTATCACCATTTTAAAGGTAGTGGTGCTGGAATCAGACTTAGTGTCCCCATTCTTAACTGTTTGCTGAAATCACAGCTTTCATTAATCACAACTCATTGTTCTGAATACCTACATCTTTGTATAAACATGTGTCCAGAGTTTAGTTAACTAAAGGAGTCTTGCTTTTAAGAATGTGATTGCTTATTGCTTGATTTAGTTTTCTGAAACTAAAATTGCCTCTAACTGTCTTAAATTGATTACCCAGAAACTCTTCAAACATTTGAAAATTTTGGTTTAAACGTCTATACAGCTGAGCTGTTCAATCAGAAAATTATGGCTGGCAGTATTTAATCTTAATCACTGGTCTTGGCCAAAGTACTTGTTGGACTTGCTCAAGTGATGCAGACAATCTGCATTTAATAAAAATGGTAGGATGTTATTTTGCAAGGAAATAGACTTTTTTTATGTTTTCTCCATTCTGCCAGTTGATATTTGTTTAAAATATCTATAAAAGTCATAGATTTTTTTTTACTCACAATTGCACTGAAAATATGAATCCTAAAATACCACTAAAAACTGTGCATCTTTTTGAACTATATTAATATGGGCTGTAAATTAGAAGTTTCAGCATTTAATTCACATTTCATCACCTTAGTTGTATCTGACAGATGAAGTTAGATATCACTCTTATGAACATCCTAACATCCTAGTGTTAGAAAAATGCATTCTATCACTAAGTTAAACTTGCCAAGAAAAGGAATTTTGGAATTTTCTTCCTTCTTTTTTTTTTTTTTTTTTTTAATGGCAAATTGTAACTATTTCTTTCCCCAGGTCTCATCTCGAAAAGAGCTCTTAAGTCACTTGCTTGAGTGTGAGATTGTTTCATATAATATCACTGAGGATGCAAATCAAATTGAGGAAGCAACATGGGCTGCTTCTGGTTAGTATAGCTATCATCTGAAGAGAAAATTGGTTGCTATACAGCCATCAAAATTTACCATAATGAAATTATCTGGGATTTATAGTTTACTGTAATATACAGCTGGGTTCCTAGATGGAGAAATGCTGCATGAGTTGTTCAATTAATTAGCAAGGGACCACGGAATGTACTCTAGCATTCATAAGCTGGAAAAGCTGTCATGAAATGGTCCAACACTTTAAATGACATATCTGTGTAGGCAGTTATTTCCCTAAATAGCTATCGACCATCGTTTTATCTATTTGCATTGGGAGGTGAATAGAAAATTTGCTCCCATGATATTTAAATAACATTCCAATATTTTATGTAATTATTTTAAATATATTTTGACTTAGAAGTCCAATAAAAACATACTGCTAACAGTCTTTCTGAAACTTTCTCCTGATTCTTATATCCAAATTCTAATGGTCATCTGGAATCTTTATGGTGACAGTGCAATATTGTTCTTTATGTGATAGTAAAACTAAATTTTGCTTTCCTGTTTATACTGTAAATATTTGGATAACATCATAAGTTTCAGAGGACTCAACAAAACATAACCCACATTTAATTATTTCACGTTTTTCTGTTTCAATCGTGGAAAAAACCCACATTTTAATTTTCTTTCAGTATCTCAGCAATCAATAAAGATGAGTCATTTCGTAGTATAGTTTCTTTTTTTTTTCCCTATGTTATGGAGCTTAGGAATTGTGTTGATCCCAATAATTTGATTTTTATTACCATTATTTGTTATTTTTTTTTTTGATTCATTATCTTTATTTTATACCAACCCAAATAAAGAGTATTTGCTTAAAAATACATATCACTTAGAACATTATGGTATAAAATTTAAAAATTAAATCCTTTGTTTTCATTTAAAGCCCTACATATGGAAATAGAGATTTTGCAACACCAAAGTTATTCATCCTTATTTCAACAATAATGAGCTGGGCAAAGAGCAAACCCCCTGATCCTGTAAGTAATCTGAAAATGGGGTTTTTTTTGTCTATTTCCATGTAATAGAAAATATTCATTAAGTGCAATTAAACAAAGTATTTCAGTATGTACTTCAACAATAACTAATAAAGTTAGCATCAGCAAGTGTGCTTTTTTCTCATGATCCTTTCACCCTGAACCACTACTTACTGCCAAAATTCTTAAGTTTATGCGACTGGACAGAGAAGCTCAGGCACTGGGCTACATTGACATAGGCAGACATTAGGGTCTGCTTGGAGAAGATGTATGATGTATGCTAACCACAATATGTACTGTCCTTCAGTCATAAAAAATCCCATGTTTACTACATATTTAATGAAATACATATTTAAGTCTGTGTATAGACAGATAAATAGATATATCTTTATATCTATGTATGTCAAGTATTGTCAGGAACCATGTGGGATGCTTTGTAGTATGTTATTGCAATTCTCAAGTTTAGTCTTAGAGAAATCGTGCACATTAGTGTTATCTGCAGTGGTTGTCAGAGTTTTTCAAGTTTGTATAATGTTATATATAATAAAAGTTCACAGTTTTTTAAATACAAAAAGTAGGTAAAAAATCCTTTGCTGTGAAAATTGAAATTGAACTATTGACATTTTCAAAATGTTGAACCTCAAGTATCACAATCAGAAGTTTTAAGAATGAAAAGTTAAAACAAAGTTAAAACAGATTTTTAAAATATTTTAATGAACTTATTTTAACCACTTAGGCTTTTAAAAATTGTTGTTTTAAGATGTATAACAGTCACATTTTTTTCTTTCATAGGGAGATCTTGAGATTCCTTTCACTGATGAAGATTATCGCAGACGAAAATGTCATCCTAACTTTATGGATCACATGAATGCTGAAAAACTCATTCTCAAACTTGGGAAAACGGTATGTAAAGAACTTTTTTATAAAAATAGGTTGTTTGGTCTTCTTACTTAGAGGATTATCTTAGTAATGGAAATTACCAACAATTTGAATAAATTTTAAAAGTTTGTTATTCTCCTGATAAATATGAACATCAATTATTAATAAAATATCAAGTATAGAGAATACTATAATGTCTTGTGAAACCTAAATGTCTGAATAATACAAATCCCAAATTCTGTTTGTTTTTCTTACGTAGTGAGTAAATCATGCTTATCTCATTTAAAAAAATGCATTGTTTCATTGGTTGTATCAGAGAAAATGAAAGCTGAGGCCGGCGTGGGGAAAGACTTGAGGATGAAAGAACGTAGAGGAAAGGGGTATCAGTGTAGTTTTAAAGAAAATCAGCACCTTGAGATATTAGCAAGCTATGTTAATATTATGTCTCATTTAAATACTTAGAAGATGTTCTGGCCACATCTAGCATGTTCCTCGATAGTTTGTGCTCTTGGAGCAGAAGGCTTGTTGGCTTTTATTCTACTCTATAATTCACTTTAAAATCATGGCCATGGAGCTGACGCAGAATAACTAGAATATATGTTATTACTTTGTATGTGTTTTAAAATCACTTCCTTCAGCTTTGTTTCAACCTGATTAGATTATTAATCTTCCTAGAGAGCAGACCATGCCTCTCTCTGTATTTAAGAGCTATTATTAAATACATACCAACGGTGGCTCAGATTGTGCTTCACAACTGAGGAAAATTGATGCTGTTGTCATTAGAGACGTTGTACTGTGGAAGTTAGGAAGGAGAACTGGAAGAGAGTGAAATATACTGTATGATGAAGGTGTTATTTGGTCATTCTCTTTGTGTGCTAGCAGTCTCCCATAATAAATATAATTAAGTGTCCATTGCAGAAATTTATCGGGCTAATTACAGAGGGGGGAAAAAACCTTTCCTTTGATTTGAGTATACACTTGTCATCTTATGCCCTGCTGAGAAAATAGCACTAGAAATTATATTCTATTCTGACATGGCTTTAATAGTACAGACTGACAGTAAAATCTGGGTTACAGCTTGAAAAATCAGTGGTAAATTGTTCTTATTTTTACTGTGCTAACACGGAGTTACTCCATAAGACTATGGAATAACTTTCATACCTGTGATGTTAGAAACATGAAGACAGTAAACAGTGTCCACCAAACCTTGCAATAACTTCTGCCACCAGTAACACCCGGATGAACTATTGACTCAATTTTTCTGACTAGCCCAAAGCACTGAGTCACTATGTAACAAAGGTATTAACATAATTAGCTTCTAAATGTTTGCCAGGCTGAATGTCTGTTGAGAAGACAGTGGAACAATATGTAGCAGTACACAATAAAACAACATGATTTTTTTTCTATGTATATACCTCTTGTAAGCGTTTCAAAAGGACCCCTTATTCTTCCAGAACTCCAGAGGCAGCTTCAATGGGTATCATTGTTTACTTTCTGTCAGCACTTTGGAACAGGAAGGTTCCAAAGCATCTGTTCTTCCCAGCAGATCAACATTAGCTTCCCGTGATGGCTGGAGACTTCTGGATTACAGTTCTTACTCATTCCTAAACTCAGTGGCATCTGGGGAATGTGCCATCTGTGAAAGAAATGACAGTGTAACCTCTCGCCTGCAAAGAGCTCATCAGGAGATACTAGGATTCAGAAGCCATGTCAATCATGTAGAGAAAATCTTGCCCCTAAGAATAGAAGGGTTTCTTAGCCTTCAAATCTGTTCAGAGTGCAATTTAATGGCTGTTGTTGCTTAAAGCAAAATTTCATCCCTCTGAGTCAGTGTATCTCCTACCTATGCTTTGCTTAGAATTCAGCAAGAATTGTGAGTTAGAAGTCTCTGCTTTTTACCACTAGCAATTTTTTACCTTTACCTTTGTGGCAGGGCATTCAGGCTGTGTAGCTTTTCCCAGAGAGAAGTTCCTGACTCTGGGGTCCTGCCAAATTCAGAATCCTACCACAAATGGAGGAGTTCTTCATCTCCCAGCTCTATTCTCAGTGGCATCAAAGTTCCTGAATCTATTCATTTAGACCTGTTTTCCGCTTTAAGGATTTTATTAGAACTGGTTGTACTAGCTAGATTGTGACATCTAGTGGCTTTAATGAATATTACACAGAAACTTGAAGGTCTTTACCAGTGACTAAACATGCTGTGTGCAACTGGAGCTTGCCTAATAATTGTCTTATTTTTTTAAATTAAGTATATCCAAGTCATCTCAAGTAGTACCTTCTCTTATGTGTGACTTGTGACACTGAAAAAATACTTTTAGAGGACTTGAACTTCTTTCAGCAGTTTGTATTTCAGTGAAGTATAGTAGTCAGTGCCAAACTGTGTTTTGTCTCCACAAGTGGCTACTGGAGAAACTACTGCAAGGTAGAAGGAAGAAAACCCTATGTGTTACATTCTTCTTAAGGGAGATGAGAAATAGCACCTCCTGTGCTTTTGCAAGAGGCAGGTTTTTCCTGCTGGGAGATGGAAATTACAGCATGTCTTCTCCTGGAGTATGTTTGCTGCTCTTAGGGTACAAACAGTTTCTATCATGGAAACAAAAGCAACCTAAGTGTGGGAGCTCTTATGCTATCTGTAATGTCTTCTAATGTTGCTCATGATTACTGACAAGCTGTTGTATTCAACTGAGTTGAGATAGTTTTTAATACAAAGTTTAACTTTTTAAGTAGATAAAGCCACATACACAGATACAGTACACTGATGTTAGAACTTGTCATCCCTTTATATGATGCTTTTCTTATATAAGGAAAGATTAGCTAACAGTGCTCTTAGTTTTGTGTTTCTGTAATATTATAAAGATGATAATAAAAGATGCTTTTTTTCACAAAAAAAGTAGATCCCAAATCTGAGCATTTATTCCCTGTGCTGGTAAATGCAGGTTCTTTTATATAGCGTGATGTAAATGTAGAATGCCTAGGATCTTTACAACATGAGAATTATTTAACAATTTTGTTTCACCTTAAAAATTTTGAAGTGATTGGTCTTAATTTAAAATATTTTCTTGGAAGTTTTTCGCCTTAAGATGGTTTTAATTTTTTTTTTTCTCTGTATAGCAATCCTCAACACTGACCCAAGCAGTAACTTTTTGTATAAGCAGGCAGCGAGGACAGGCAAATTTATGACATTATGCAATAATGGTCAGCAAAGAATATGTGTGGTTAGGAAAACATTTAGATAGTTCACAGATTTTTTTTTTTAATTGTATATCAAAATGTAAGTAAAGCAATTGTATAATCATTGATCCAGCATTTCCCACTCTTTTAGGTGTTCAAATGCAAATATAATGCAATTAAAAATAGCTTCAATGAATTTCAGAGTTATTTTTTTGGAAACAGAAAGTTGTAACATGAGTTATCCTGTTCACTTCATTGATTTACATAACTTACTTCCAACTTTTTAACTCTTAAAAATTTTTTAGAATTTCAGTCAAATGTGGACAGGTCAATTTGATGGAGCAATGCTTTTCTTGAAGAAAATATTAGTGGTATGACTTATGAAACTACAGGATATGCAACAATTGATCTAGCCACAAATTTTAAGTGATGTAATTTACATACTTTGTATATTTAGTACACAAACACTCAAGTTTCAGGGTAAGCCAGTATCACACTTGCAGTACCATATTTTTATAAAAACTTTCTTGTTGATTTTACTTCACAGAATAAACATAAGTTTTCAACTTATGTTGTTGCCTCAGGACATCAATATGGAGCTGGGGAAGGAGTCTTGCACTACTTTTTTAAGGTAGACATCCAACTATTTTTGCAGGTTCATTTAATTTCTAGGGGCAAAACACACTGGAATTGAATGCATTTTTAGTACCTTTGGTATCATAAGCTTAATGCTTTTGTGAACAAAACTGATTATTTGATCCCTTTGAAATGTTTTAGCTACAGTGGAAGTGTTTTCCAATTTTGGCTCTATATGTTTTTTAGTTTTCTCCATAGTTTTTGAACAGTATCTTCCTATGTACTTTACAGTAAGAACATGTGTGTCATATCAATGGAATCAGAAAAATGCTTTTCTTCTCAACAATATATTCTCTTTTTTTCCCAAGCATTTGATTTATTTGGGATACCAAATAACATTTGTCAAGATCAAAGAATATTTTTTTTAAAAAAAAAGTTTCTTGTTTTTTGTAGGCTGCCAATCAGTATTTCTCAAGAATTGTTTCCTTTACTGGAATTCCATTAATCATTCAAGAAGTTGAACTTTAAATCCTGAATATATAGATTTGCCTAGTAAACAAATGCTCCTTTTTAGCTCTAGTTAAAAGTAACCTTTTTCTCCTCACTTCATTTGTATTTTCAGATAGGTTGGCTTAGTGAGACTCCTACAATACCTGTTTTTGGAGATGGAAACAATTTTATTCCAACTATTCATGTTCTTGATTTAGCAGCGTAAGTAAAAAAAAAATTTCCCCTGGACAATAGTTGATACCTAGCTAGATAACAAATCCAAATCCACTAGAGAGTACTGAGGCTTTTAAATGGGGGTGGGTGGGTTTAAGAACACTCTTTGGCCCTTCTTATTGAGTCAGAAGCTTCCATTTCTTTAGTATGCCTTCTGGAAACCTTATCTGACTGTTGTACTGGTGCTATGCTTTTAAAAAATTACTAAAAGTGTTCCACCTAGAATGTGATACCAGTTAACTGGCACAGAACTGGAAATGAATCGTGGACTCTGCAGCAGATATTGTTTTTTATCCTTTGAACTTCTTTCCAAATAAAATATCTAGCTGTCCTTCTTTATTAAGGAAAATACATATGAAAGTGTAATGCTCTGAAAAGTTCTGCAAGATTTTACAAACTGTTTGTATTGTTTCTGAAATTCATTTAACAAGTAAAGCCCAGTATGCTTCTCTAACTACTGGCCCTGAATGTACTTGCTATGTTTTAGAGTATTACAAAATATAGTGGACCACAGGCCAAGGTTTCACTATATACTTGCAGTAGATGTATCTATGCACACTCTTCAAGAATTAATAAAGGTAAGAGATTTTATTCTTTTTTTCCCCCCATATATATTTAAGGTTTTAAAAGCTATGCATTATACTGAAATAGAAGTTCCTAGGTCTTCCTGAGTTATCTTGAGTAGTAAATGACATAGAAAATTATTTTTTAAATCCTTCAAGACTTTTGTCCTTTGAACAAAATACAATACTTGAACTTGATTTTGCAGAACTAACTTTTGTAGTATTATCATTAACTTAAGTAGAAATTTTACCTAAGAAAGTTCTGGTGAATAGTTATTGGATTCATGGTACAGTAATTAGATACTCAAAGCCTTTAAGATGTTTTTAGGTTCATTTTGTAGGAAGATATCTTGTTTTTCTAAACATTTAGAAATTAAGTCTAGAAATAGTCTGATGACACTGTTGCACTATACACTAATAGTGAATGAGAGTCAACTAATACAATATAATAGGGGACTTGCTCATGTAGATTGAGCAAATGTTACATAAGGACCAAACATAACAGCCCAATATTTTTGGTTGTGTCAAAGAGTGTTTCATGGAACAGTTAGGGAGCTCACAAGAAGATGCAACCTTTGTTTTGGTTCAGGTAAATACATAGGCTCTCACTGAAATGTTAATAGTTGAAGAGCCATTCTGTCTAAGTGACCATAATGCAATTAGCCAACATTCCTGTGGAATAAGCAAAGGTCAAAATAACTTTTGCAGCTATGGTCAGACATAGGAAAAAGCATTATATAAAAATGAACACAAAAGACATTAAAAATACTAAGTCCTTAGAGGAGAAGGGTAGAGGCTATTGAAACTTGCATTAGTAGCCATATAAGGCCATTGCATGCTACTTATTAAGAAAAGTTTGGGAAAGAGAAAATGAAAATTAGCGTGGTTAAACTGTAGGTTGAAGAAAACAAGATGTCAGACTTCAAAAAGCTATGGTTATGTCCAGATGAAGAAAATATAATAGAAAAAAAAATTAAATCTGGCAGGCTAAGTGAAAAAACCACTTGAAGATCAACTACCAGGAAAGACTCAAAATTAATATCTGTCTTTCAAACACTTAAAGAACAAAAAGCCTGCCAGAAAATCTATAAGGCAAATTGATTATTATGGTATAAAAGGAGCACTTAGAGAAGGCACAGCTGTAGCATAGGTGCTTTCCATTAGTGGGCATGGGTAAGAATTTGGAAGCATCTTAATGCTTCAAGATCTCTTTGTGGGTAAGTTGTTAGAGGATCTGTATAAAACTAAAGTAACTGTAGAAAAGATTATAGAATGAACTGACAAAATGAACATTAAGAAACACTAAGAGTCTTATGGTATTCAATGAAGAGGTCTGAAATAGCTCAAGGGTGAAATAACTCTGAATTTCTAATTCATCCGTACAACCTGCTGTTTGGCACAATCCTGGCACTTGAAGGCTGGAAGATGATAAATGTGATACCAATGTAAAAAGAAAGATTCCTGAAATGTTTTGGGAATTACAGGCCAATATGCCTAATACCGTTTGGCTAACAACCAGGAACATTATTAAACATTATTATAAATTAAATGCATTAAAGGACACCCAGGTAGATACTATCTATTTGGGAAGAGACAATGTGACTTCTGTAAAATACTTTCCCAAGAAATACTTTCCAAAAAAGTACTTTAAAATTTTGGAAACCTCCTGAAGTTCTTTAAATGTGAATAAGGGTGAACAAGTTGATGTAATCTACTTGAATTTCCCAAAGGCTTTCAAAGAAGTACTTCACCAAAAGCTGTTGAGAAGCAACTAGGCACCCTAAGAAAAGTGGTTGGGTCCTTTCATGGGCATGTGATTGTTTAGAAATGGGAAGTAGAGGGCAGGAGTAAGTGGGCAGTTCTTGTAGGGACAGAACTTGCTAGCAGAAGAGTATTGCAGAGAGCGCTGCAGAGAGCTACCTTGGCAGGAAGATGTACCAGCCCAGGGGAAGACTGGAAAGGCACGTGGGAGAGAAATACCTTGAGAGTTACTTCAATATACAGCAGCTATTTCTAGTTTAGAAAGTCTCCGAGCTGAAAATAGTTGAAGATTAGAAGAGTGTCTGGAAGGAGCATTATATATGCTTCTCCCATTCTTACTTTAACTTAGGCATCCACTAATTGACATCATTGGACACCGAATGCTGGAATATATGTAGACTTGATCTGATGCTTCATATAAGTTTTTAGGATTTTATGGAGTCTAGTGGGGCTTTAAATCTATTTTAAAGGGCTTCAGGAATAACTAGCAACTTCTGTCTAATGATGAAATGAAAATGGCAATATGGAGAGTTATTGGTGGCATTCATCTGAAAACCCTTCCTGACTGTTAACAGAATTCAATACTTCAGGAACCTGAAGTGAAAGTGCTGGGAAATAAAATAGGTCTGCAAATAGTTCTTAAGTAGTAGGAAGTTGTAGATGGATTTAAGAGCTTTGGAACACTTTTCTGTGGTTTTGGGTTGTTTGTTTGTTTTTATTGTAAGTACTAAAGAGGAAGTGATATATAGCAAAACAAAGGTGTTAAGCACTAACATTAAAGTTAATATACTGTTCTTTGATCTGTCTATTTCAAATCAGTGTACTGATTTTTCAGGTATAGCGTAACACAAAATTTAAAGCACACATTTTATCTGCAGAAATCCTGTACAATTTTTTCTAAGAATCTTATTTGATAAGCGTATTTTTTTTCTTGATAGTGTATCAGTAAAAATGTTGGACCAGGAAAAATTGAGAAGATTCCAAAAGAAAATGCATTCCTGAGCAAAGAGTTAACAGTTAGTACTTTTTTCCCCTTTACTGCTTAAGGAAAGGTTATAAACTTAAAAGTATAATATCATGAAATATATAATTACTTTTTTCATTTCACCAGAAAAATTTAACCCTAAATCATGCCTAAAAATATATACGGTGAGTTTAAATTTAGAAAATAAACAAACTAAAATTTAACCATCATAGAACAGACTATTTTGAGGAGTGACAGCCTGGTTTAGAAAAGCAGTGGAGCACTGATGTTACTGCTGCACTGAGCATACTGGAGCACTCTAACAAAACCTACACAAAATGATAAAAATAACAAAAAAAGTTAATAATGAGGTGCTATTGACTGATGAACACAGCGTACATAAATTATATTGTATTCACCTATTGATCTGGAATAAACTGTTCATAGGAGAAATAAAAAAATTGCAACCCTGGTGGTACTTGATAAATTTGTGAAAGAGGTTATTCCCTGCAATTATATTAAACCTTTGTATTGTACAGAATAATTTTTTAATGTTTCATGTTTTATTAGTTCATGAGAATACTCAGATACAAATATATATTGAAAATGTTTATATTATTTTTTAAAAGCTTAAAATGTCTGTTTTTCTTTGTGCACAAACCTTCTTTCCCTATGCTTTAATTCTTTCTATTCTCACGCCTCCATTCTTGTGTATAGTTTAAGCTAACAGTGTTTTTTTAACATGCATAGCTTAAGTCTGTAAATAAATGTAGTTTTCTCTCTCAGCAAATGCATTTGGATATGTTGCTTGTGAATCTGCGAATGGAATCTGTGTTTCTGAAAGAGGCTTTCAACATTAAGTGGGTTGCTCAGGCAGGACTGGTGGAGAACATTGAACAAATCGTCAAGGAATACAAGCAAAGTCGAGGATTACTGGTAATGGTTGGTGCATGCTATTTTAAAGCGTGCCTTTCTTTTTTTCCCCAATAAATACGGTTATATAAACACAAGCTTTAATTTCTTTAAGTAAAAATATATGGAAGACTGATATAGATGCAAAGCAAGTGAATATAAAAACTGAAAATTAAATTGAAGGAGTTAAGAGGAAATATTAATTAAAACAATAATCATTAAGTTTTACTTTTTTTATGCCTAAAACTGAAACCCTGTAAATCCAAATAAGCTTCCTGATGGAGAAGCTGCTGTTCTGAAACTAGTTTCTGTCTGCAATATATGGCATTCCTGGTGTATTTTGCTTCAAGAACACAATAAGTGTATCTTTTATTTAAGCTTTTTTATAATAGTCAGTAGTTAGGTATTTTGTGTCCTTCATTTTATGTAGCTTTCTTTTTACCCTGCTCTGTTGTGTAATGTACTGAGCAATTTTGCTGTTTCCTATATTAGCTTAATATTTAGAAATTCTATATTCAAACATATAGGGAAGGTTATTGAAAGGTGTGGAAAAATGCTTGCATACATTCAAGTATTGATTGGCATGATAAAGCTGTTCAGCACATCTAAATATTTTCAGGCTTTTAACAAGAGTTCACGCGCTGTAAAACAAAATACAACTACTATTGTTCCAGATTGTTCATTAAAAGTCCCTGCATACCTCTGAAAGGATTATCAGATCTGTGTTTGGGTTAAGCTACTGCATCTGAGTATGTATGCATGTAATTAAAAAAATTCAGTACAAAATATACACATACCAAGTGACAAGGAGAGGGAAGGCTAGCTGGGCCTTTGTCTCTGTCACTACTCTGTTAAATTTGCAGTTTGCACTCTCAGCTTTACTGAATTAAGATAGGCAGTTAATGACGTATGATTTTGCGTTTGTTGTATAGTATATTTCATAAGTATATACTGGACTCTTCATTACACTTATCCATGGGACAGGTAGGCTGAAAAGAGAAATCAATAATATCTTAAGATTGTGACAGTACTGAAATTTTTGAGGTAAAAATAACTGTTGTGATGACAGCAAC
This sequence comes from Gorsachius magnificus, assembly GCA_034008185.1. Classification (NCBI taxonomy): domain Eukaryota; kingdom Metazoa; phylum Chordata; class Aves; order Pelecaniformes; family Ardeidae; genus Gorsachius; species Gorsachius magnificus. The sequence continues at coordinate 54,513,045 of CM067086.1, forward strand.
TCTACCTCAGTTGGGAAATAGAGCTATTATATGTGTATAGTAGAACATCTGCCACCTCATACCAAAATTCAGTGCATCCTATCTATGGGGTTGTGTTTCGTCTCTTTGATCATTCAAACACTAATAGTGCCACCAAAAGTTGGTCTGTGACTCTAATAAGTAGAAGCCTGCTTTTTCTCCAATGGCAAAGTTGTCCATTTAAATTAAGTAATTGTGTTACTCAAAGCCTGCGGATGATATAGGAGATATTCAGCAAGGAATAAGTAAATGAATAAAACTAAAATATATTTTCAGTTTTAATTATAATAATTGCTATTTCCTATTTGTTATAGTAAAAAGATTGTTCCCTTTACATAAAAACATCCATATTGTTTGAATGATGTAATATCTTTATCTTTTTCCAGCCTCTCAAAGTTTGCATTCATGGCCCTCCTGGGGTTGGCAAATCTACCATTGCTGAAGAGCTCTGCAAACGCTACAAGCTACATCACATTAAGATAAATGATGTGATTTCTGAAGCAATAACAAATCTGGTGTGTTGCTGTTTCCTAATATTGCTATTATTTTAATATCTGTGATTCTAAAATGTTTGGCATCACTTACAAATTAGTTACAATTCCATTTTTTTAGAATGGAAATCTCTTTTGACATACTGATAACTCTGGGGGACCCACTGAACTCTTTTTAGAGACTGAAGGGTGCTCAGTATCTCACTGTCCAGGAGCATAAGTGAAATGAATTCAACAACTTTTTTCCTTGTATTGCATCTGTGTATAAAAGAAATTTGGCTATGGGATTTCTGAGACTGTTCATATGTCTGGTCTTGTCTTCAGGAGAAAATTGTGGCTCCTAAAGAACTGGACTCTGACAGCGTGGGAGAAGAGGGAGAAGGTGATGAAGAGGAGGAAGATAAAAATGTAGAAGCAGCACACGAGTTACTAGATAGAATAAAAGAAAGCATGGAACAGAATGCAGGTAGGAAATACGAAGTACTAAGGTGGGATTTAGGTAACTAGTGCAACCCTATGCAAATGGAAAATTAGGAAGTACATTGGTGCTTTAGAACTTTTATGTCCTGTTAAAAGCACGAATCATGCCCTGTCCATTTCTATGTACCTTATTTAAAAATCAAATACAATGTTTTACATTATGCATTATATACCTTGAATATCAAAGTGACATATTTTTTTATATACTGTGGTGCTTTTTTTAATTGTACAAGTTCCATCTTTCTACTTCTTTATATATTTTCTATAATTCTTTTTACCCTATAAGTTTATATATAAGTAATAACAGTATACTCGGAAGCATTAGACTCTTGGCCAGATTTTTTTAAAAACGTCATGTTTTCTTCTCAGAACAGGAAACATAATTTATGTACTATAAAGTAAAAAGTTAGTGAAGCATATCTTTAACAAATTTTCAAAGAAGAAAAGTATTCTACTAAGAAAAAGAGTTAGTCCACTGTCATATGAGATTGTGGGTTTTTTTAGAGTACCTTATACCTCATTTTGACCATTCTTGAAAAGTAAATAGTATTTACTGAAGTCTGTAAAAAATTTTAAATTGTGCAGATTGAAAAAGTTCCATAAAAATTGCCATTACTGAAAAGTACTGATTATCATCTATATATGAATAAAGTCTTGTAGTTTTTGACTTAGTGCTTGACATTTTCCATGCGGTATAGAGTGATCTCCCTTAAAAATGCATTCTATCACTAAACATTTACCTGATTTGGATCTCGTGTATCTGCAAAGCAATGAACTTGTAACACACTCAAAAGCTTCAGTAATGAGATCTATGGCAGCATCTCTTCTGCATGCCTTGCTTTGTTGTTTAAAATAATAATGCCTTTTAAATTAGTAACATACTTTTATGATTACAATGTTTTATAATTATTTAAGACTTTTAAAAGCCAAAGCAAAATAAAATAGGAAACTGGAGTCAATGGTTGCAAAACGACAAAAGCATCAGGTCAAACCAAACTTTTTACTCCCACATATTTGCTCAACAATGTAGGCCAAGTTAATAAACCACTTCATATCTCAATCTATAAATCTGAAAATGAAACTTGTAAAACCTATCCCATGTTTTCAAATTGTAATTGTTTTCTAATTGTAAATAGAAAATTATTGGTTTGTTTTTTTCTATAAATATTTCTTTGTTGCCTCTATTAAAATCTGACTACATTATTCTAAAAAAAACTAACTTCATGTTTAGTATCCTTAATGTTCTAATATTTATATCCTTGTAAACACAAATATAATTTTATTTTATTGCTACACGTTTATATTCCATAGATCACTGCCAATGTGTAACACACAAATAGTGACTCAAAATAAATAATTTTTTTAGGCTCTAAATAGAAGTTGCTCTGATAAATTAATTAAAATGTTAGTAAAATAATTTCAGATATCTCTTTTCCATAAACTAGGTACCTATTAACCTTTGTGTCTTAGGTCGTCTAGATGATCAGTATGTTGTTACATTTTTGAAGGATAAGCTCAAATCTATGCCTTGTAGGAATCAGGGCTATGTTTTAGATGGGTTCCCGGAGACCTATGACCAGGCAGAAGACCTTTTTAACTGTAAGTACTGATGCTTTTGTTTTTATTGCTGCTGATACTGTCATTGTCATTATTGTTCTCAATGCCATAGTAGCTGAAGTGCATCAGCACTGTAATGACTGCAGTTCAGGACACAAAGTTGTTTTCACAGGATGTCTAACATGTAAGAAGGATTGTAATGCACTTTATTTAGTTTAAGCACAAGATAGTTTTCAGATTTTCTTTGCTGGCAACATAAATGCACAAAATGGAGGATGCTTTCTTGTTCTCTGTTGGTCTACTCCACTAAAGCAAGCTCTAAGGCAGAATTTCTTCATAATACTTAAGGGCCACTTAATGAGGGGATCCAGCCAGTGCACCGATACATGTTTTGTGAGCCAGATTAGAGTGGGTGTGTTAGATCAGCTACAGTAGATATATGACTTCAGAGGAGCTCTGCAATATACATTTCAAATTGTGAGCAAGCACTGTCCATGCATTAAGACCAAGAATCATCTCCATATGTAAATTACATCATGAGGTTTGAAAGAAAACAAAAACCAGTCTTGTTCAGCTTAATATGCTGGGCTGTAAATTATCATGCACAGCTGATGCTCTTCAAGCAGTTTTACTGTCTATTCAGAATAGCAGACACGTAGTGGCAGAAACCATTTTAACTACGCTACTGTAAAACACTTCTACTCACTATTCTCCCCTGGTTTTGGCAGAATAATGTATTTGGTCAGGACAGCTGTACAGACACATTTTAAAATTGTGTATGCATGTGCATAGTTCTGCTGTATAGGCAAAAAGATATTAGTGTAGAATTCTGTGGTATCTGGCAGCACAAATTACTGACTTCTCTAAACTGGTGTCCAGGTTACATTAATTTCCAACAATTAGTATAACTTGAATATAGACAAATCTGTGTTTCTACTGGGCACACTTTTAACAAATAAAAATGTCAATAATTTCTTACTTTTGTTTTAGTGGAAAGTGAAGATGAAGAAGAAATTAAAGGCAAAATACCAAAATTTGATGAATTAATCACACCTGGTGAGTTTAATAGATTTCTTTTTAGATAAACAGAAGAGTTTTCAAGTACTGCTGCCACCAACGAGAAGACTAAAATATCACTCCATCTGTTCATATTTATTTTATGTTAAATTAAATATCTAATTCATGTAATGCTGCTGCCCTCTTATTTGAAAGTGAACAATTAATCAAAAATTCAGTTTGTGGGTGGTTTTGGTTTTTTATCTTTTTTTGAAAATACCATCAGCTGTTGTCTCATAACAACAGTAGTGGTTGCCTTTGTTGTGATTACAGCAGCTATTAATGGGATAAACATGAGCTCCTGAACCTGGCATATTAAAAAAATGTAAGTTTATCTTTAGTGTGATATCTTGAAAAATTTACCAAATCCATTTTAATGCATCAGTTAAGTTGGGAATTAAAATAGTGTGGTTTTCATCTATGCAGAAATGGCTTTATCCTGGTGTTTTCGCTGTTCTGGATTTCTTTGGAAGTTTTGATTACGTTCAAACAATATGTTTGGCATATTTTGCATTTCAAGATGTGTCCAGTTAGATAGTGTAAAGGTTGAATATCTCAAATGCTTAGTGTTTCACTAAATGATAATTTACTGGCTTCAGTGGAAGTGAAGAAAATTCAGAACTTTCTGAAAAATTCCTTAGCCCTTGCACTGACATGAAGGGGGCAAAGGTTTGATTGAAAAAGCAGACTTCTACCAAGTTTGTAACCACTTACAAATTGCTGATTTCTGAAGTAAATAATTTCTGTTATTCATAAAGAAAACCACTTTTAGCCTCCATTTCAAAAGAGGAAATGTGAATGAATTATTATGATAGTCTGGAGAAGTACCACTTTCTCTCCCATAACAAGGACCTCAGGCATGGGATCTGTTTTTAGAAGACACCTTCTCAGCCTTGAAGAAAACTTGTTTAGAAAACAGAATGGTCCAGAAAGGATTTTTGTTGGTTTGAGGAGGTTTTCTTGGGTTTGTTTTCGGTTTTTTTGACGTTTTTCTAGGGGGAAGAGCCAGGAGGGAGTCTGTGTCTGTGCTTGATTCTGCAAATTTTGTTCTGATACCAGAAAAATTACTTCCTGGCTTTGTTAAATGAACAGGTTTCAGTAGTATTGAATAAGGATGTTAATAGAAATATCAGAATATATTGTAATAAATTATATTAAGTCATATTTAATACATACAAATTGATTGCTGAGTTAATAAAATACCGCAAGATTCAGCCTAATGAAATTACAAATATGAGACTTCTGAAGGGAAGAAAGGAGACAGGTCTTTTACAGATGCAGGAAAGATTTCTGGTGGTTTTGTCTACCAGCAGTACTAAAATAACATTGACACTAAATTTTATTACATGTGGTGGCATAGTATCTTTAATGTACTATGCAATTTTTTAAATTTACTTTAATTCAGCAGATACACCTTTATTTGTGAGATTAAAAGTCACAATACAGAGTCATGACTTTTGGTGACTTGCTAAACAAGTGAGTTGTTAAATTTTCCGGTGTTACTTGCTGCTTTGGCTGCACTATTCATAAGAATTGTTTTTTCCTATACTTATTACATGTATTGGCTGTATGATAGCTTTTTCAGAAAATTTGGACTACACTGCATTGCTGTTCTTAAGATTTTTGTGATGCCTATTGCAAGAAGCACTTGTTGCTAGTGCTAAGAGAGAATTTGGTGAAATTGGAGTTCGTAGCTTCTTTACAGACATATCTCAATATTGTTGGATTGGTCTAGCTAGAGAAGTTGAATACAAGCATTTAATAATTAAATACTCTGTAAAGAGATATACACAATTCACATCTATATATGTTCAATTTTGGTTTAAAATTTATTATTAACACAAAATAGGTAAGAAAGAGGAAAACCAATGATATATGGGTGCTAATAATCTGTTCTCCTTCACAGAATTTGTTATTTCTTTGACCGCATCTGATGAATTCCTTATAAACAGAATAATAAATCTGCCAGAGAGAATTGTTGCTGGAACTCATTATACCCAGGACCGATTCCTGCATTCTCTGAATCTCTTCAGAGAGTTAAACACAGATGATAAGACTGTTCTCAACTATTTTGATGAACTTGAAATACATCCTCAATTTATTGGTATGAAATAATGAAATTAGTAATAAAATATTAATAAAAAAATTGTTAATACAAATGTAACACTTGTGAAGATCATATAGTAAGTGTAGATATATAAATAATATTTTTAATTAACATTGCAGAATACAGATACAACAAACATTTAATTATATACCTGCAAAAATATCTATATACTCATCAGGATTCTGAATTGTCCTTGTACAGTTAACCTATTTTTAAAAATAGGGGGGTTAATTGTTTATTTTTATAGGCTAAATGATCAAAATAATTTTGTTACTTAGGTTACAGACCTCTGCACTGTAATAGTATATTTTCATGGACTTTCAGTGTTACAGTTGCTTATATTTTTTTCTTTAGACTTATCCTCAGATGTCATGACAATGTATGGGCAATCTGTAAATGATGAAGCACGAAAGAAAAAGATTAGAAATTAAAGGTGGAAGGCTAGGACTGGATCTGTTTTGCACTATACCTGTATGTGAGAAAATTTGTCTTCCCTACTATCTAGAAAATTATGGTCACTGGGAAATCTCGAGATTATTATAATCTGATTATTCAAAACCAGTGAGATCAGGGTGACAGCATTCTTAGGAAAAATATTTGGGGGTTGGGGGGGAGAGTGAAAAAACAAATGGAAAACCCCACAACTAAAATCAAACTGCTGTTATTTGGAACATCTATTTGAGATGGGTTATGAGAAGTTAATTTTTGAACAGCCTCAGTCATAATTGATTTCCTAAGGTTTTGTATTTAATGTCAGTCATGGAGATTATCTTGAGAATAATACCATACATGTGTTGTTAGGAAGAGTAGCAGAGGACTGTGAACTGTATACTCCATGGTAGAATATTGCAGTGTTTTCTGCTAAGAATTATGCCCAAAGACTACTCTAGTCCATTCCAAATAAGGAAACTCACTAGCCCACTAGTTTTAATTATCAAAGTATCACAACTGTGACATTCAGTGACTTCCAGATGATTTTCACATTCAGGTTATAGTGTTTATTCTCATCTTCAAAGGCGCATTGCCTTTAGGCCCTGTTTATCTCGGGAACTGCCTCTTTACCTATATTCACATCACTGATTGTTACCCACCAAAGTATGCAAACATACAGCTTTCTGTTGTAGAATGGTAAGGACAGATGACAAAGATAACTTCAGTGAGGAACCTTCAGCTCTGCAAATACCCCTCCATTCTAGTTGATGTTCCAGTTGGTTTATCAGATCTGTAGAATTAAGTAGCGCTAGATTCAAGAAGAGTGCCACCTGCTTTCTCATCATATTCTGAAGGAATTTAGTGGGGAATGGTTAAAAACTTATGCTTGATTTGTTAAATATTGACTCAAATTAATCAGATCTTTCTTCCACCTTAATTTTAGAAAATCATAACATATGGCTTTATGAATTGCTTTTATGATTATTATTTTTTCTGAGTCTGAAATATGATGAGTACAAAGGAGTGGGCTTCAAGATTCTGGAAACCCTACTTTGCTATAGTGACTCACTGCATAAAGTCTGCAAGTCAGTTATCTTATGTTTTGTTTTTCTCATCTGCAAATTGGGGATGGTGACAGAGGCATGTTAGATCATCTACAAAAAGGCATGTTAAAGTTATAACAGCAATTCCCTTTGAAGAGCTTAATTTATGAACTCCTTTTCTAGTGATCTTTCCCCTCAATTAGCGTCAGTGCTAATCTAATTTTTTATTTTAAATGTATTTATTTTTGAGGATAAATGCAGTTATTTAGTACTGCTGTAATATTTGCATTGTAATCTTGCTTGGCCACTTAAGAAAAAAATGAAGTTTTTCAGACCTCAAATTCAATGCTGAGACAGTTCTTAGTAATACTTCAAATGACTAGAAAAGTTGTTTATACATCTAGGTGCAGCTAAATTTGCTGAAAAAATGCTTTCTGCTTGACACAGAAAATGAATTATTCTTGTAATTTGGAATACTTCAGCAATGTAATTCCTGATTTTTTGAAAGAAGAGGCTGTAAAAGAAATGTTATCATGTAGAGTTATGTTAGCTTCCTCCTCAATTCATTAGCAGAGTTTGGACTTCAGGTCCAAATCACAAACAGTTAAACTCTTGGAATAATGGTGTTAGTATTGGACAGCAATCTTCTGTCTGAATTAGTAATTAGAAAGAAATGGGAAACATGCTTTGCCAATGGCTTTCAAAATAACTTAATAAAACAGAGGACTGTGGACTACTGTATTCTCGTCTAAATTCCGTATTGTAGTTGTTCTGTTTTTTTCCGCTGCTTCTGCTTGCTCTCCTTACCCATTTCTGTGCCATTACACTTCCAGTCCCTTACCACTGAATAAGCCCTTTATCTCTGTTCTCTGGATACCTGAAATGCCCGCTTTTCCTCTTTTTCATGTACGTTTCTATACCCTTTCTGCCAGATACCTCCCCACACTGAATGCATACAGAGCCCAGAAAGCCCTGGAGACAGTCCCCGCTTTTCTGTGGTTTTTCTTTTCCTTCTGTTTTTTGCGAGTTGAATATGCAAGTAGCCTCCAGCAATTAAAAGGGAGAAGAAATGAAATTAAAGGGAAAGTCTTGCTCGGTGTCTATGCTCTTACATGAAGCTACAGATTTGTTTTGTAGATATATTTGAATGACCTCGTTTTCAAGTTCCAAAACTTAGGCAAGCTGCAACTGATAAACAGAATAGTTGTAAAAATTATTTTAGTACATTTCTCCTTTACATCATCTTAAAAAGATAGACTATTTTAGCTGAAACTAGTATAGAAAATCAGATGTAGAAAACTTCATTCTGTGTAGCAAAAAATTGACATTCATAAGCAACTGAAAACAACATCTTATACTTGATAATTCAAACGAGAACACTGTATATTTTTAGATCTTGCAGTTATTTACTGATGTCCATTGATAATTGACAAAAGCCTTGAAAAGTTCTCTCTTGTATTGTTTAAAAGATGCAGCCAAATTTGAAGATCCTGAGAACAGATTTATTGTAAAAGAAATCGTCAAAGAAATTGGGGAACCTCGGAATTATGGTTTGACAGATGAAGAAAAGGAGGCTTTGGAACGCAAAGCAGCTGAGGAACACCTTGTCAAAGAAGCTCAAGAAAAAGCTGAACGAGAGTGTAAAGCAGCTGAGGAAAGGGCTGAAAGGATGGCAAATTGGGAAGAGTGGGTAGGTTAATACATATTTTTGGGAAACCATTATTATTTATGTGTTTTAGATGGCTTCCAGCAATCAGTTATGTAAATGCACTTTGGAAAGTGTGGCATAAATTCTCTAGTTCCTTATATCATACTTTAGATCTGGGTTAGATTACCTTCACAGTGCATTTTGAGGCCCAGCCTAAAGGATACACTCTTTTTGATTACAGACATAGAATTTTTTTTGCATGTTGATATCAGCATGTCTTTAAAATTCTTTTATGATACTCTTCTTGTTGTTGCTGTGTCATAGCTCTTTTAATTTACTGTTTATATATACCTACTATAATGAACAGCGGTTTTCCATAACCTGTCTTCTAGGACTTTTGCATTTTGCTCACTTTACTTTTAAGCAGCTGACCAAGTCTTCATTATCATGCCTTTCAAATAAGATTTTTAACTCAATATTGATCAATATTCCAGTCTGCATTGCAGAAAGGTTTCTGAGCCTGCAAGAGAAACACCTTTGAGAGCTCAGTTGAGTTCAGTTCAGTGAGGACTATCCGATGCAGTCTGAAGGGTGCTTTTTGTTTGCTGATACTTTAATAAGTACTTGGTATTTAGGCTACCTGACCTCACAGGATTTGCAGATGATGCTTTTTTCTAATTTACTTTGCCACACCTAAGGATATTTTAGGTAAATAACCTGAAATGCATACTATAAGAATGTCCTTGTTCACACCGAAGTCAGGTTGTTTCACCAGAAGGCAGTTCCTCTATTGCCGCCTTCTAGAGCTATTTGAAAACAAACTGATCATCCCACAGAGAAATCCTTTCCTTACATTTAGATGCTCATAGACATCTATGGGGAAATAATACCCTGAAATTACTCACTTTTAAAGAAGCATTTACATTGCTTTGATGTTGGCTTGTAAATAAGTTTTCTTTGTTATCTCTACGCTTATTTACAGCTTCATTCAACATTAAATAGCATTTTGTACTCTCTGTAAACTTGTCTAAAAGATTAGTAAGAGTAGTTAACACATTTTTAGCTATATTCAATCCAAAGCCATCTAACTTTCAAGATAGCAAACTGTGCATTATTCAAAGATAAAGTGTTTAAATAAAATACCTGCTTAAATTTATCCTTTTAAATAGGAAGATTGTCAGGAAATCTAAGCAACTATTCATTTGCCCTTGAGACTGTAGATTAGCTGCTGTCTCTGGGTCATGACCAAAGACCACTTACAGAATTTATTCAGTAGCACTCCTAGATTGAGTGAATAAGGTAAATATCTTTTCCAGGTACTGGTATATCAGTTTAATCTGAACATTGCTTTTGTGTTATGCTCTGAGTATAGAAAAGTGGTCTTCAGAGTGTCATCTGCTTGCTGTATACGAGCAGATATGTACAAGCACACATATATGTATGACTCAGGCTACTGATAAAGAAAATGAGAGAAGAGAGGACAATAAAAATGTTTTTGAGTAATCTTCTGGCTAAAACTACTGCAAGTGTGCATGCTATTAAGTGCTATTAAATGGAAGAAAGAAAAACTCACATCAGTTTTATTTCCCCGCCCCTCCTACTTCTTGAGTGTAATTACTGTATTTGTTTTAACCTGAATTCAAGAATAAATTTAGCTGGCATAAAAAGATGTAATTCATTGTGGTTTTAGTTTATTTAACACTCATCCCCCTCGAAAACTGACATAAATTAAATAAAAAAAAAAACCAAAGCAAATCAACCAACCCGAAAACAAATAAGCAAACAAAACCAACACAGTTTTACAGTTATTTAGAGAGTCAGGGCTCTCTTCTGAGTAAAAATATTCTCCTTCCACTCCAGTTCAAAGAATCCTCAAGAAACCATCTGCATTTGCAACAGTACTAATTTTTGAAGTGATACAGGGTATTCCAACAATTTTGCTGAATATCTTATGGAGCCTTATGGAGGCTGAAGAATAAACCTCCTTTTAGGTGTTAGAGAGAAAAATAAAATCATTTTACTAAGGAGATTATTTCAGTTTTCATCGTGTTCAATTCTTTGTCCTCAGTGTGCTACATGCTCTAAATTTAATAAGCAATTCATAGTTTTTCCTGCCAGGTTGTGAGCTTTGAAGTTCTGTCCACAGCCTCTAACACTGCTTTTTCTCTAGGCCACCGTTATTATTTAGTCAAATGCTATTTGGTAGATGTTATCAACCTTATTCTTTACAATTTTGTTCATTGTTTGTAGAATAAACATCTGGAAGAAGTGAAAAGACAAGAACAAGAGTTTTTGGAGGCTCAGTCCATTCCACTACGAAACTATTTAATGAAGAATGTCATGCCAACACTTATGCAAGGAATAAATGAGTGCTGTAGGATCAGGCCAGATGATCCAGTTGATTTTCTGGTAAGGTGATTACGGTTTTTTTCTTAAATATGTTTGAAAAGGCTTAATGAAAATATTCATGTAGACCCAAAGAATCTCTGTTAACATAAGGACTTAAATTCTTTTTCCCCACTGTTGTGATAACAATTAATTAACAGATAGTATCTGCAATTCTGGTGAGCAGTAATTATTGTGAAAACTGAAAGCCCAGCAACTACTCTTTATGGGCTCAGTTGATACTGTGTAGCAAGTAAAGGCCCAATCCAGCTTTGCTAAACATTAACAGGACAAGAATCACTAACAGAATCTGTTTCTCTTTGGTGTATGCGTTCTGCGCGCCTTACATGCCCTGCCAATTCTGTGACACAGAGGCCTGCAGAAAGGGGACATCATTCTCCATCTTGCTCCCGCCCCTCTAGGCAGAGCAAAACAGCACGATACTGTAACAATGAATGAAAGCTCTTCAGTAATTCCCTTCACAATTAATGAGTTAATCCCATAGGACATTCATAGAATAATTCCAGTTGCAAAGGACCTCAAGAAGTTATCTAGTCCAATTTACAGCTGAAAGCAGGGTCAGCATTGCATTCAGAGAATTGAGCTGCTGTAAAGTTATTGCTATACTGCTGTTCTTCCTGCACAGCCTAAGAAAGTTATTAACAAACTATCACTCTTCTAATGAAAAGAAACATCACCCAACCAAAAGCTTAAAATCAGTGTTGCATGCCACTTTAGGCATTGAGGAATGTTTAATTGTTTTAACCTTTTTGCTTACTGATGACTGACAACCACCTGTAGCTGTAGGAGCATGAGATCTTCCCTACTGACTGCATAACTTTTAAAGATCTGTATTATCTACTCTTCTGGGTCCAGAAATCGGGCCACGGGGTGCTCCCTAGGATTTTCCATGGAGTGCCAAATACTGCCACAAATAGCTCACTTTCTTCCCTTACCCATGGTAGGGATGGGGTGACTGCTACCAAGGGGGAGAATGAGGTGGATGGTATTTGTGGCCGAGAGGTTTCTCCCACATGTCTGCCAGAAATTACATTTTAGAGCTATTGAATACTTTCTGTGATTTTGTTTAAAGCAATGTTATTCACTATATTTTTGTTATTTTGTGTAAATTTCAAAACTGGAGACTTGAAAATAAGTGTAACTTTGAAAATCTTCTGTTTATAGGCAGAATATCTCTTCAAGAACAGTCCTGATATCGAATGAGATTAAACATTAAATCTTAACAGGTGTCAAACTTGTGAAGTAGAATGGGAGAACACTCCTAACACATTTTAAATAAAAATACTTAGTTTCTTAGATTTTGCTTAGGCTTATTATGTAATCTTTTTTATTTCTTAATGTTAGAATGTTGTACTGGGTTTTTAATATTCCTTCTACAAAAGTACCATTTACTGCACATGTTGATTAATACATTTGCACATCTATTTCATACGCCTATTTGAAACTATGAACCATGAGAATCTGTTCTCCCTCCAAAATTTTATTCCTGGGTTTTTCCAGGTACACATTCTATTTAAGCAATATGTTCTTGTCCTGATCCATAGCGGACGTAGACAGCTAGCCTGAGAAAAAATTTCCTTGGAAAAAACCACAACTGTTTTCACTGAAAATGTTAATAAATAGAAGCAGCAAGATAAACAGTTTCCCAGCGTAGGTATGTCATGAAACCTGGGGTTTTACTTGGTATCAAACAGATGTGTGTCATTCTCATTTAATTAACTTCATCATTCAATATTTGATACATGTTTTTTATAGATTCTTGAAGAATCTAGGCTTTCCAGCACATGGCTGTCAGTCCCTTTTTTATTGACTTCACATACCTCTCACAGAAACTGTCAATACCTGTGCGGGCTGAGCCGAAACTGATAGCGTATTTGGCGTGAAACAAATGCAGGATTTTGACAAAACAGAAAGCAAGGACTGTTTGGGACAAGGGGTGAAAAAAGACGAAGAGCTGGAAGAATGGTGGTATAGAAACATTTTGCGCTTATTTTATCTATTATTTTTAGTATTAGAATTTTAGATGTATTAATGCCCAACGTTCTTATTCAGATACATTAATATTTTCACAGAGAAACAGTCTTATTTCAACTATTTGCACACAGTCACGCAGCCCAGTCAGTGATGATAGCCAGGAACAGAGTTCAGAACCATCATCTCCTATGCTAAAGAAACAGATTTCTTTGGGATCTGAGTCTCTTATATGCTGCCAGTCCAAGTTACCATTTCTCATGTGTGGCAGCTGGAGATGAAATAACCAGTAATTTTAGAGAAGTTTTTAGTTTGAGTGTCCTATTTTTTCAGAGTAAAGATGAAGATAGGACACTAAAAAAAGAAGATAAAGGTGGTTTTGTGTGTGTGTTCCTGTAGTACATTTACTTTTCTGAAAATAAAGTTTTGAGCTGATCTGTAAAAAGTGGTTTTTTAAAAAAAATTTTCTGAAATTTATGCAGCCTATTACAGGCAGGGCTTTCAAAAACAATTAATAAAAAACGACCTCTTTGCTCTGGGGGGCATAAAAAAGAAAACAAGCTTGACGCAGGTAGGTATGAACAAAAGATACACACGGAGCTAGTTTTGAACTGAAACCCTTTGTTTTTTCCAGAGGAACAGAGCGGGGGAGCCAGCCGGGCCGCGCTCGACCCGTGTGAGCCGATTGCCAGCCCCGCCGTGCCTTCCCAAGCGGCGGGCACCGCCGGCCGTGGCCGACCCGCTCCCCGGGGGCTCCCGCTGGCCGGCCGCCGCCTGCCCGGGGCGCGCCCCGCCGCCCGGCCGCCCCGCGCGCACGCGCCGCCTCGCAGCCGTTAGCGCTTTGTTTTCAAACCCCGGCTCGCCTCCCCCCCCCCAAACTAAACCCCCGCATGCTCTTCGGCCCCGCCGCCGCCGGAGCATGCGCGGGCGAGCCAGCGTGCGCGGCGTGCGGGGGTGGCCGCACCTGTGCGTCAGCCCCCCCCCCGGTCTAGAACGTTGCTGTGGTAGCGTCTGGGCGCCATGTTAGAAGGCCGGAGGGGAAGAGGAAAGTGAAGCGGCGGCGGCCGGGCCTAGCGAGCGGCTTTCTCCTCCCTCTGAGGCCCCATCCCGGCCCATACCATGGTCACGATTCCCGCTTCCTGGCGGGGCGAGTGACCGGTCCGGAGGCGGCAGTGGTGGGGGAGGACGAAGAAGAAGAAGAGGAGGAGGGAGAAGGGGACGACGCGGTGGTGGTGGTGGCGGCGGCGGAGGAGGAGGAGGAGGGGCCGGAGAGACGATGCCGTTGTAAGTTGGAAAGCTCGCGGGGTGTCTCGGGCCTGCGTTTTGCCGGCCCTTACTCAGCGGTCGCCTGGCAGCGCCCCGTGCTCCCTGCCCGCCTGGGCCCTTTCTGCTGGCGCTCGCCCTTCCCCCGCTCCCCTGTCCCCCCTCCGGTCCCGGGCTCTTCCGGTGCCGCAGTGCGAGGGGCCGTGGATCCGCTGCTCCCCGCCCGGCCCGCGAGGAGCTGCTGCCGCGCCTGCCGGCCCCCCGCCTCGCTGCGAGTCCCGAAGGAGATGCTGATGTGGCTTTTACGGTGTCGTCGTCGTCTTCTCCTTCGCGATCTCACAGCGGCAAGCGTGAGGGGCCGGGCGGCCGCGGGGCGGATGTCCGTGGTGGCCCTCTTGGGCCCGCTCTTGAGTCAGGCCACGCGAAGTGGCGGAGCGCCGCGTGTTTGTCCTTCTCTCGCCCCGGCCGCGAAAGACGGAGCTGGCCTTCTCTCGAGAGTCCCGACAAAGCCTCCCTCTCCCCCCTGCCGCCAGCGGCCGCCCGAGCGGTTTCTCCTCGCTCGGGGGGCAGGAGGGGCATCGGCGGCCCGAGCTGAGCCCGCTGCCCTTGCACAGTTCGCCCGGCGGCTCCCGAGTGCCAAGCCGCTGCGGGGAGCTCGCCCCGGCCCGCGCGGGCAGCGCCGCCGGCCCCTCGCCACCCGTCCCCGTCCCCCCCGCTCCGCCGTTCCGCCGCCGGGGTGCGGGGGCTTTCTCGCCGAGAAAGCGGGCGTTGCGCTTTGGACCTGCCGTGCTGCAGCCCGGCTGCTGGCCATGAATAATGAAATGGGACATAGTTTCATCCCAGTTCCTTTGCCGATTTCCCCACCCCCCCCCGCTTTTTTTTTTTTTTTTTTTTTTTTTTCCCTCGCTGACGTTTTGACGGCTCCGGGTTGAGACGACAAAACTTCCTGCTCCTCAGTTCCGTAGTCCATAATGTTCATATTTATTATCCTATATAAGTCGAGGGAACCAGCGATGGGTAGGTGGCCAAGTGGCTTTTAAGAACAAGGCATGTTTATATGCTAGGTTCGGTTGTGTTGTGTGGGTTTTTATTTTCTTTGTTTGGCTGGGGTTTTTTTCCCATGGAAGGAGAAATATGAAGAATTTGGGATTATTCGCTATTGTTTTGCTACTACTATCTGGGATTATTCACTATTATTGTTTCACTGTTATTTGGGATTATTCACTGTTGCTTTAAATGTGTAAACTTTATGTAAAGAATAACCATGCTTACCGGTTTTGCTTGTTTTATTCACTGTAAAATACTACTAAGTTAGTTGTGGGGTAGATAACATGAGACTGAAGGAGTTTGTGGCAGAAAAAACAGTGGGTGAACGCAGAAAGGAAAATGGTTATGCTGAGTAGTTTCTAATGCTTGTATACTGAGGCTGCAATGTCTTTATAGGTAAGTTTTGCACATGTTCATTATGGCAATGAAAAGTTGCCAGAAACCAGCTTTGAAGTTGGCTAGGCTTTTTGGCCTCAGGAAAATGGGAGGGTGTTTATTCTGCCTGCTTTCATTCTTAGTTTATTTTGTTGTGACTACATAAATTCCAAATGCTTAATAACAGCATTTTAAAGTTTGGGCTACTTCTATGAGTAGTAAAAATAGCGAATAGCAATCTTCAACTTTGACAAGTTTGGAATGACTTGATAGTTTTTCTTAATGTAGGTGTTTATGATGCTTTAACTAGAAACTCTTAAATAACATTACATAGTTATATTTGCACTAATATATTTTTATTTGCAGTATAAACATTACTTGGCAGCTTCACTAACAGGAGGCTTATTTTAGGAAAAGCAAAGCTTTCTCAGATTCTGCATTTGTTCTATCATTTGTAAGTTTGGAATGATTGACTTTATATTATTCAGTCAAAACTTCAAAGTGTACATTGTAATGTTAGTAAGTTGCAATGCTAGTAATGTTAATTCTTGAGTTTATGAAGTGATACCTCTGACCTAAGTCTAAAGGAAAAAAAGGCAAGCTTAGGAAGTCTCCGTTCGGTATAATTCTTTCCAGTTGATGCTTTCGTGCTTTTGGATGATAATCTTTTTTAGTGAGAGTAGAACAACCCTATCTGTCACTGCCAAACTTTCAAGATGACAAACAAAATGCTACTTTTTTTTTTTGTTTTGTTTTTTTTGTTCTGACCTTTCAAAACATCCTTTAAACTTGATTTTTCGGGTGGTGTTTACAGCTGACAGGCCTAGTGAGAGCTGATCTCCCATACAACCAGAGATTGTCATCACTCTTGAAAAGCATTAGGTCAGAGCTCTCAAGAGGCATACAGCATTGTTGATACTGCACTGTGTGTATGGGTGCGCATTTCTCTTAGCAGTATGGTACAAAACTATAAAAATAAGCAAATTATTTAGGTACAAGTAAGAGAGAAAACTCAGGTTCTGCTGATGGTGATAGCTGGCATTTGCAAAAGCCTTTTAATGTTTAAAAAAAATACTAAATTTATCTTAGTAATTTATGTGACTTTGTTAATATTCTCGTTAATCTCTTGTGTGAACAGATACCAACTTTCGGTTGTTCAAAAAAAGCTGATAAGAAACAAAGGTGAATATTTCCTCTATTATAAAGGTACAATTTAGTGAACTGTTAAGTGCAGAATGTTTCTGTGCACTATCTGTAATATAAGATGCTAGGGAGAAATGAAGCTCACTAAGCTGATTAATGTGTTTCAGTTAGGGCTAATTTTTATGCAGAAAGGCTACTGATCCAGTGAAGCAGCAGCTATGTTTATGTGAATTGATGATGTAGTCTTTTTATGTAAGCTGGGCATTTCTGACCCTCCAAATAGAGAAATAGCACCATGAATCTGTTTCTTGTAAAGCTAGTGATATTATTGCACTTACAGGTTCTTTGCTTAACTTATGTATCTGCTGAAATCATTGCAAACAACTTTTTTTTTTTTATATCAAAGTGGAAAAGTGCATTGAGTCATATATCTGAACACTTAAGTGCCATAAGTGCTACAAATTTTAACTACTGTTGGTAACTTCCATCAGGGGCGTTGGACGAGATGACCTCTAAATGTCCCTTCCCATCCAAACCATTCTATGATTCCATATTAGAGTTTTGCAGTATCATTAATTATTTTTTTTTATTTTATTGTTGACAGTCAAGCTTATTCTCATTTCTGAAGTAAGAGGGTTTTTTATGTTTTCTTTCACTGAACTTTGCTTTAGACATATGCAAAGTCATTGTTTTCTTGACTTTTAATTAGCAACTGTCAACTGGTATGCCAGAAGTATGACACTATATTTAAAATGGCTTGTACTGATTGAGAGTGGATAAAGAGTATGTTTCTAAACAGAGAGAGCTCAGGTTTCTATAGACTGTTACGGAAGGAAGTAAATTATTTCTAACATTATTCCTAACTTTGCAAAGCACAGGACCTACTTTAGAAGAACAGTTGCCTTAAAGTGATAGCTTTCTTAATCAAGAATTAATATAAAAATCTATACTGAGGATTAATTTGTTAGATATAGTACAGAGAAACTGGATGACAAGAATATGTGGTTTTGCAATGGCTTTCAGTCTTCTAATGTCACTCCAAAAAAGGCTGAGTTTATACCTGTTAACGTGGAGGTACTGCACAGAACTTGGAAACCCAATTATTTTGGGCTGAGCAGATTTCATTGCTGAGACAAATCGATCTCTTTCAGTGAAACCCTTCCTGGGATTCCTAGTTCTTGGTTTGATACTTCCTGATATATTTTGATTCAACCTTACTGAATTTCTTAAATTGCTACCTCTGGAGTTTTTGTCTCCAGAATAGCAATAAACCTAATTTTTGGTTCAAGTGCTGCCTGTGGAGTTCAGTAGAAATTTCTTTTGTTTAAACTTGATAAACTACTTCTGAAAGTGTTAGTAAAAATGTTGTGGATGGCTGTGTGTTTGGACACGCTGCTTTCACTATTCTTCTGTACAAATGGAAGAGCCAGAGAGAACTCAGGATTGAGTAAAAGGTTAGCAGAATGTGTACAAATGTTCTTTCTTTTGCCATAGGTGAATCTCTTCTTCCATAGGTCCATTGCCTGTCATTGCTGCAATACCCAAAACAGATTTGAACATGGGTATCTTGAACATCTCATACTGACAGTTGAAAACTTAATTCATGGTCTAAATGATCCAGCAGTTTTCTGCTAGATACTAAAACTTTTTCTCGGGAAGGACAGCTGGATTGTCTTAACCATTGAAAACATATGTTCCTCAGTAACCGATTTGCACAGACTTCATTAAGTTTTCCTGCCTAGATTTCTGGAATTTTGTGTGGCGTGATGGTGTTACCATTAAGCCAGAAACTTTAATCTGAAATTGCTAAAGTCAGTCCTTGTTGGAGGTGACTTCAAAACAAGCAGACAAACCCCCTCATAATGCTTCCTCTGGAATCTGACACACAGGAGCTTGAGCTTTGTGAATTTAGCTCCAGTTGATTACCCAGATGGTGTGATGAGTGGTATTGCTTCAGGAATCTGACTTGGGTGTCTTAGGTCAGTAAATAAGAAAGACTGAATTTTACTCAGGTAATCAGTAGGGGCAAACAGAGAAGAGACAATAGTCATTGAGATTCCTTAAGTTGTGTATTTTGTCTTGGGACCTGTAGGCAAGACTGAATGAGCCAAAGGTCCTGACTGAAGTTAAAAGTTTAAGGGTTGTTGGCACTATTTTAAGACACTTAACAGCCCACGGTTTCTCTTGCTTCACCAGTGCTGGCCTTACTGTGCATGTCCGTCTGGACAAACTTCATCTCCAAATGAGTTTTAGTGATATATGAAAGGGTTTTATATGACTTCTAGCAAAAGCAAGGCTTGATGGCCAAAAGCTGGAAGGGATTTTTGCATGCACTTAGCACACATTTAGATGAGTTAGAACTTGGGTGGTTAAGATCTATTTCAAGGTGGATCGGAGATGAGTTTTAAACTTGCGTGGGATTTAAACTGTTATAATTTGTTAAATATTATGGCATCTGTTTTTAAGATTTCAGTTGTTTGTTGTCTTTTATTTCTGTGAAGCATCCCAAATTTCAGGTATATGATGTTTAGATAATGTGGTGCTGAATGCAACTGTGTTTTGTTTGTGGTAAGAAGCATAAAATCTTAACTTGAATAACATAAAAATATTACCAGTAGAACTGGGGTAGAATACTGTGAGTGAGGAGGAAAAAGCGTGTAGAACAAGAGGGGTTTGGAAGTAGGGTTGGGAAGCATGTTTGAAAAAGAAGTTTGTGACAGGATTCTTGTTTTCTTTTACAACACTGGAACCTTTCTCCATCCTCAGAAGAAACAATAGTGCGGTACTTCAAATTTGTATCTAACTCTTAGTTATGTGCGAGGCAGTGTTGTAAAGATACACCTGTATCTGTTCTATTTTCACTTTATGTGGATGTATGTTCACAGTGTAAGCTGGTCTTTAAAAGATGCATTGGAAAGTTTTTGGGGGTTTTTTTGCCCCCCCCCAGTCTTCCCCCTTCTGCATTAGAGCAATTGGTAGTCGCTTCCATTTGAAAGATTTTAAAGGTGTACAGCTCTGGAAACTGTAAGCCTCTTACAAGCTTTATTTGTTCATTTTCTCCCATTTCTGCACTTCGTTGTAAAATGGTTTTAGCAGTGGCCATATTACTAGGGTTTGTTCTTTTTAATTCAGTAATTATTGATAACAACATAAGAAACAACCTACCAAAACTTTGGGTTCTTAAGAACAAATAGTTTAGCTGTGCTTTCTGTCAGCTTAGTACAGACCAGAACTTTGTGTATGTTTGTGGTTTTATATGGGGGAAAAAATACATGTGCGTTTCTCCGAGATGAGAAATTAATTTTTTTTGGTCTGTATTTGAATATGAAATACTGGATCATAACACTTTAAAATTAAACCACTGTAGCTGTTGCCCAATTTGCAGATGGTTTAAACTGTCAGCATGTGCTCTTCAAAAATTAGGTCAAACCAGAGCAACAACAATAGCGTGTTAAATTAAACTCTGCATGATTTTCTGCAACTTTATTTTATACTTGTGTTACCAACAGGTAGCTCATATTCATAGCAGAGTGGAAGCAAGGTCTTCATGTGTATATGTGATTGACTAGAAACAAATAACCAAAAAAGCCCCAAACTGTATCTTAATTTTCTTCGTGATGTTAAAAAGAAAAACTTTTTTTTTTTTTTTTTTAAGAAATCCTAGACATGCTTTGAGTTGAGACCTTGACAAAGTCTGCCAAATCTGCCTCTGCTGTTGTCAAGATTGAGTAGCTGGAATGGGTCTTCCTGTTGCTGTTTAATACTCTTGTATTTTCATTAATGCTTAACTTCAGTGAGTAGCAGATTCAACATACCTCCCCCTTCCCCAAGGCCTTAACTTCCCTAACCCTCTGGAGTAGAAGGTTAGCACTGACACTTACCTCTCCTTTCTCTTGGAATAAATTCAGTAGTTTAAACTAAGAGATTCTAAAGTGATACATTGTGACATGTCACAGGTGAAAATTAGAATGTCCATATGTCTTTTCAAGAGGGAAGATACAGGAGTAGGTTGTGATCTTCATGGCTTTAGGAAAAAGTAAAAGAGAAATCTAAGAGTACTGATTATGAGCATTTTCTGGCTAAGATGTAATGTGTATATGCAATATTAAAAATGGAAAAATGAGCACTTAGAGTTTGTTCCTCAGCGATAATTTACTTTTCATTTAAAAAGCATCTAGCAAATGCTTTATTTGAAGTTTCTTCATTTTGTGGAAGGTAGGGGGCGGGGAGAAGATGCACCTTTACTTGTTTGTTTTATAGTCATTTTCATGACTTACTGTTTAAACAAATGAACATGGGTTACCTAGCACTAGCTAGTTTATTGCATCCTCAAATGAGTTGAACAAACTCTTGACAAATACCTTTGTTTTTCCTGTCGTTTTACAAAGGCACTTCTCTGATATCTTTTGGTGTGCTACAGAAACCTTAGAATGGTCTTAACTTCAGCAGGTGTAAACAGTTGTGCTTCAATTTAACTGGTTTTACCTGGAAATTAACTATATTCTCTTCAATACTAAAATGTTAAAATGTAAGCTTCCTTGTATCTTCTGGAGTTGTAAAATCTTCTAGAAGGCAGCTTTGCTGAGAATTGTTACATCCCATCCCAGTGGAAGTGTTCTTATTAACTCCCCAACCTTCCAACACAGGCGAAACATTTGTGTAGAAGGCCCTGGGCTGTTGACAATGTGCTTATTTCATTCTTATAAAGTACATGAATGTAAAAGCAGTAACTGTAAAAACTGTTAACTGTTTTTGTGTAATAATTCCCGAAGATGTGTATCAGATGATTGATTTAATAGGCTGTTTAGATGAACAGTTTCAAAGCTTATTTTCTGCCCTATGGCCGTGCTCTCCTGGTCCTGTAGGGGCTGGAGATGATACTGGTTAAAGTCATGTCAGCATGGTGTTTTGTGAAGACAGACCTGCACATTGCACAGCTGGGGATATGATGTAAACTAGGTCAGGGAAGCGATCTGATGTTTGGTTGGTTTATATTTATTGTAATTTTGGGGGCAAGGTGAAAGATTATTTTTAAGTTATTAGTTCTCACATTGGTGAAGCATGGCCCTTGCAAGCAGGTGGAAGACAGAGGGCTCAGTCAGCATTACTGACTTCAGGAGTCCGCTTCACTGAATCTGGGTCTGAGTGACATTGAGTCTTTTATTGAAATCTAGTAACAGCCTCTGCCAGGCTGTGTCTTGTCAGCCCTTTCAGTGAAGCCTAATATCTGTTGAATTGGATACAGTTGCTAGTGATGGATGGGTAAAAATTACAGTCAGACCATCAGGAAATTGTTACCTGAAACTAAAATATCAATTGCTCTAGATTACTGCTTTAAAAATCTGTAAAAATAAACTGCAAAGTTTTAAA
Source organism: Gorsachius magnificus (assembly GCA_034008185.1). NCBI lineage: Eukaryota > Metazoa > Chordata > Aves > Pelecaniformes > Ardeidae > Gorsachius > Gorsachius magnificus. Next base: position 54,535,452 of record CM067086.1, read on the forward strand.
TTGAAAAGCAGATGTGTGTTTTTTTTTTTTTTCAAATTAACAGTTGGCAAAAGGTGAGAAATTGTAGTTCAAATTTAACTACTATAAACTTAACTGTGGTATAAGTAAAAATACTCATAATCTCCAGAGGATGTTTGTATTGAGACCTTTTGTTTTCTGACTGCTTTTTTTAGTAGCAACTAAGTGGCTGAACCTACTATTTGTGTTGACATTCCTAACATTTTTTATTTTTTTTTAAGAGAAAAACTGTTTTAGTGGCTTCCTTTGTCCTTAATTTGAATTCATCTGGAGACTTTGGGGGTTTTATAAATTTTAAGTTTTTACACATAAAGTCCTACGGTCTATATGATTTATTGAGCTGCTATGAAATTCTTCATTAGATGATTAAAGCCTCTTAGCTGAAGGAAGCAATGTCAAATGTTTCCCAGACATGATTAGTTGGCAGGGTTTTTTTTTAAATGCATGGGTTTTTTAGTATTTTTTTTTCCTACTTTGCTTTTTTTTCCTTTTGCTAATAAGTAAAGGGACAAAGATGCCAGAACTTGCTCTGTGAGAAACTTGCTTTGTGACTGAATTCTTGATTTCAGACAAATTACAGTACTTAAATTGGTTTTAAAATGGGTTTAACTTGTGGAAAATTATATTAGGTTTGTTGATTCCTGTCAATTTTAAGTTAAGATGTTCCTTTTTTAATACTTAGTCTTCATGGAAATGTGCAATGAAATCCTGAGGAGATGATGACAACAGATTATGGAAGTAAAAGTGAAGTTGTGCTGTAGTTTTTCCACACATAGTGTGTAGTTAGCCTTAAAAATTTCTCTTTTTGTATGAGAGAGATAGTATATAACGTATAACATGAAGGACTTAGAATACAGCAATATAGAGGGGAATGTTACGCTTGCCAAGAATGGGACTTTCACATAAGCTGTAAGCCTGAATTTTTGATGTGGAGGATTCGTTCTTCTTTAGACTTTATTTCTATGAAAGTTGAAGGAGACCAAACTGATGATAAAGCTTTTGCCCTAGTAAAATGAATAATTGAATTCAGGGGAAAAAAAAGATACTAATGCATAATATGGATTAAAACTATTAGTTATACATTTGGTATTAAACAAAATGTTACTTTATACCTTTGAAAGGGAATAATCTTATGTAGTAAGAATATAACTTAAATAATGGAGATGTGATGCTGCTATACAAGCATTGCCTTAACTTTCAGGTAATACTTGCTTTAATTGTTGGTAAGGTTTTTTGAATAGCTGTTGATACAATAGCCATGTTTTCTGAAATGCATATTTTGATGAGAGATCTAATGTTTTTGTTGGTCTCTGAAAGGTTGATTAATTTATTTAACGAGTCAGTTTCAGAGAAGAAGCTTTTCAGTATGATTAAAACCAGTGATTTGTCATTTTCAAAAATTGAAGGTGGGGGAATAATATTAATGATTTAGAGGAAAGTTGTCTATATCAATATAAAACTAGTATTTAATGCTGCAAGTAACTTTTAGGACTTTTTAGATACAGATTTAAGTAGTGAATTTTTTAAACATGAAGTATATAATGAACAAAGACTAAGTGTTCTTAAACTTAAAATTTGGCTATCTTAACTGTTAAAGTGTATAACTTTTTCTAGAATAGTGAATATGTTTAAGAATTTGTTTTTAAATGGCTACCTGTTGCTAGTATCAATTCAAAAACGTTTTAACTGTATGGGTATAGCATGCAGTAATCACTGAATCCAAACACTTGTACATTACACAGGACTAAGTTCAGTTTTGAAACACTTGGAATAACTAGCTTTAAAGTTCAAACTATTGTGAAAATAAGGCTGTGTTTAAATGTGAATGTCTTAAACGTATATGTCTGTTATGAAAAATTGCATGGCTGTTTTTCATCCAGGATGGTCATCTAGGAAAGCTGTTATTAGTTTTCATAGTATGATGATCTAGGAAAGCTGATCGTAGTTCTCGCAGTATGATGTTAACTTTACTTCTGTGGTTCTGCTGAAGTTGTTTTGCATGCTCTCCTTTCCTTTCTTGCAATGTTGAAATATGGGGGATTGACTTGAGAGTATATCCTTGTGCTTGAGGTTTGGCTCCATATCTATTTCTGTAGCTCAAAAAGAGCAAGGCGAGGCTGCTATGAGGGCTTGTAGTTGGACTGTTTACTAGTGAACTGGGTCCTTGCAGATTTAACCCATTGTGGTGAGTTAGGTTAACTTCAGGCTTACTTTCCTATTTGGAGAAATATGAAGTAAAATGTCACGTTAAGGAAACATGAGGGATGTGGGGAGAGTACTGCTTACATCCTTGGTACTTGGGCTAGGCAAAGTCTAGCACAAACCTCCGATGTTCTTCCTCCACCCCCCTAAGGAGCAAGGCTATATGTCATATTGCCAGGACAGATTGAGCGGATGTTGTTCGTCTAACCATCCTCTCATGCTAGCTAGAAGACAAGTCAGCTTAGAGCTAACTGTATGATGCTGTTGGGCTCAAAATATACTAAAGCCTCATTACTTGAGTGTGTGAATCAGCTGATGTAAAAGATCATACCTCATAGCAACTTGTAACCCTGCAGTCAATATTCAGAGTTTGATAAAGGCAATTCTACTGTTGTCCTTAATAACACAGATTTAACACAGATTGATCTGGGATGTAAATGCTAACAGTAGGCTTAACTTTTTATTTCCTTAGTATGTGTCTCTTGTCTGCTACTCTGATAAGAAAACATAATTAAATTTTTGTTTTGTTTTGTTTCTGTCAGTAACTTTATCTAATTGCCTTTATTAGTCCCGTTACAACCCAGGGATCACAAACACAGCAACTACAGAAGCATTATGGCATTACCTCACCTATCAGTTTAGCTGCCCCCAAGGAGTTTGACTGCATGCTTACCCAGAAATTAATTGAAACCCTAAAACCTTATGGTGTATTTGAAGAGGAGGAAGAACTGCAACGCAGGTGAGTAAACACTCATTCTAGCAGTGGTTTTCTCCTATCTTGAGGTTCATGTAGTTGACTACTGAACCCCAAACATGTTTAAGTTCTTTCCAATGCTTTCTTAAAAGCCTAGTGGAATATTAAGCTTTATTTTTTTTAATTTTTTTTTTATTTTTTATTTTCACCCCTCACCTTACGAGGAATACCTCAGAACACGGGAAGTAAAATGGCCTTTTTTTAAAGGGCCCTTTTAGAAGGGCTTTTTTTCCTCCCCTTCATAACTGTGGTGTTGTAGTGGCCCCCTATGCTTTTTTTTTTCCTTATTGAGCTTTCTGGAGGATTTTTTTTTTCTCTCAGTACTGCTTCTCAGTGTTCTTTCAGGTGCATGTGTCTTACAAACTGAGGTTTTATTTTGAAAGTGAGTAGAATTCATACACCTAAAATGTGTGTAGGCCTTGCATGCTTGCATTTTTTCCGAACTTAAATCACTTGAACATCTTTAAAGGGGAAAAAATAGTGGAAATGTTGTAAGAGTGACTTTGTTTCAGTGTGTGTATGTATATATATGTAAAGATCTGTAATTAGATCTGCAATGTTACTGTAGTTGACTTACTGTGTAATGATGATCAGGGCCTTAAAAAATACTAATTTGGTCTAAGTTCATGACCAGTGATTCTGCTGTTTTATTAATAGGATTCTAATTTTGGGAAAATTAAATAACCTGGTAAAGGAATGGATACGGGAAATCAGTGAAAGCAAGGTATGGATGTATTTTAAATGGAACTGCTCATACTAAGACTGCCATAGGAAGATAATTCCAAAACATGTTCTCAGTCTAGACAGGGTGAATCTTAGATTTGGGTATCAAATTGGAAAAAAAAATACCGCCTTCAGAGGAGAACCTTGTCAAAGAAATAAACTGATAAATATTGGAAAAAGTCATGGTAGTTGTAATAGTAATTTTCAATTGTTCTATCTTCTCCCTAGGCAGAAATATAGCCTGACTTTTTGTCAAAATACTTCTGTATAGTACTATGTCAGTTATATGCTTAGATATAATATGCTTGGCTTTGTTAACCAGAGCTAGATCTTAAAATGGACTTCTTGAAGCTTTATGATCAGTGGCATTTTTCTTTAATGTCAGTCCTGTAATGTTACTTTTGTAGACTCTAATGGTATTAGTGTTTTTGCCAGGTTATAGTCCCCTTCACTTCTAAACAAACCTTCTTTTGAATGATGATAGACTTGCAAAAATGTAAAGACGGAAGTGGCTTTTTTTAGGGGTAAAATTTTGCTTTGGGTATATGTAGGATTGTATTTCTTCTGTATGCTTCTCTTATGAAATGGGTATTTATACGTGAAGATGATTATGGGGGGGATGATGACCCTGCTATATATGTGTTGATCCTTGAAAACAAAGTAGTAAGAGCATCTCGACTGGTGTAAGATTGGAAACTACTTAAGTTAATCCAATATATATATATTGCAAAATAATTTGATTTCAATTTGTTTGTCTTTTGCTGCATGACCATTAATGTAGGGCTTTAGATTGTAACATTGCATCCTGTTATGAAAGGGTAATTGTCTTTGCCTACAGTACTTTGGATTCAAGACTTTTTTTGAAGATACAAATCTAGGAACTTTAGTATGTGTACCTGAACAATTTTAAGATAAAATAAATACTTCTCCCAAAACCAAACTTCCATTTAAAGAATGTAATGTGGGTGTCTCTGAAAGTAGTTTAATAAACACAGATAGTGTAAATAGTATTTTTCTGTTGCTCTAAATTGGAATCCATCATCAATTTCTAAGTCAGTCTAAAATACCTGAGTATTAAGCAAAATGTGTTTAATGTCCATAATATTTTAAAGATGTTGCACCTGAAGTGTAGAACTGCAGGAACAATTACTAAGTTTGAAGTGGTAATGTGTAATGTAGTTAAAATGTTACAAATAGTTCCCAAGTGCCAAACATACCTCTGTCTTTTCTGTAAATACTAAGATGATTATTTCAGTAGTAACTACATCTTAAACAGCATAAATTTTGTGGAATATTTCTCCTTTCATTTTAAGATAAATTGTGTGTGTTGTTATAACTTGTTAAGGTAAAATAACAAATTTTATTTGCTCCATTTAGAATCTTCCACAGTCCGTAATAGAAAATGTTGGAGGAAAAATTTTTACATTTGGATCCTATAGATTAGGGGTTCATACAAAAGGTAACGTTTACTTTTATAATAAAACCCCATATGTTTGAGTTAATGATGTATCTGTAAATGTCACACTTAAGTAACAGAAACTTGCTGTCTTTTGAGGTGGTGTTAGATTTTTTTCCCTTTTTTTTTTTCTTTTTGTCAGCCATCTCCAATCTTCATTCTAAATAAAAGAAATACATTCCTTTATTATGTTCTTGTCATGGGTTGGGAAACAGACAAAAATGTTGGAAATTATTTAAAAATAGAGAAAGCTTTATACTTAGCTTCTCATGGTTTGGTCTTTGAAAGTTACTACAAATACTCCACAACTGAAAGAACGTCTGGATGTATTCAGGATGCTTAACGGCCATGAATGTGGTTTTGGTTGTGGGTGTGGTGGTTTGTTTTTTTGTTTTGACTTTGGTTTTTTGGGTTGTTTTTTATGTTTTGTTGTTTTTTAATTTTTGTTTGGTTTGACTTAGTATTCCAAAGAAAAGTGATTCTACAGGAAGTGAAACTGAATTTTCCTGTTTGGTTTCAAAAATTTTTTGTCTATTACTGGCATTTCATGTGTGTGAAGTATGAGTAACTTGTGCTAATAAACAATTTCAGGTGCTGATATTGATGCCCTGTGTGTTGCACCAAGACACGTTGAAAGAAGTGATTTTTTCACATCGTTTTATGAAAAACTGAAACAACAAGAAGAAGTAAAAGATCTGAGGGTATGTGAACTGCCTGATACAGCTAGCTGAAGTGATGATGCTGGAAAGTTAGTAGTGAAAGATGATGCATTAAATAAGTGAATACAACTTTACTGTTAAGGCTTGCAATTGATTTTTAGTTAACCTGCAGTAAAGCCTATTGCCATAGTTGAAATAAATAGAGAGTCTTCAAATTTTTTTCTGTTCCCACTTATTAGAGACAGTCATTTAAAAATCTGAATGGCAGAATGATCTCCTAGCATGTGTTAATATTGCAAAATTTCTGCTTGCTCTCTAGCAACAGGCAGATGCAAATGTGTTTGGTGCTGATGCTTTTCAAGCTAACTTGTGTGTTTTTAATGAAGGCTGTAAAGTGTATTGTTATGCTGCTGGTTTTATAATTTTATGCCTATATAAACAATTACAGTGGTTGTTATTAACTAAACCTTCTATATTGGCTGTCAACTGTGCCTTTGAAAATGGAGGTTACATTTTTGGTGTGTCTCATTATTAGATGCTTGTGCAAGACTTAGTATGTAAAGATTAAGATTTACCTTGTAGGAATGGAAGACATGCTGGTATACAGTATTTTGTTTCTATTCTACCTAAATGACAAGCCTCCCCAGGTCAACTGGTGTGAGCTTTAACCTTTGCAGTGTTGGTTCAGAGTATATTTTTTCTGCTGCAATTGTTTCTTTTTAGATGTAGGTAGTTGCTGGCAAGTATTAAACTTCCGTTTAGTCCTGCTCCCATAAAATAAATGGGCCTGTCTCTGCAGTGTTCTTGCACTTCATGCATCCTGTGGTCGGTAACTACCAAGGTAGTGCAAACATCTAGTATTAATACTATATGCACTGAAACAACTGTTTTGAATGCTTTATTATCTGAACACTTTTAGTAATCTTTAAATCCACATGCTATAATTAAGAGGAGTTGGACTTTCGGATTTCCAATTAACTTTGCTATAAGCTCAATCTAACTCAAGCTAATGTAGTTGATTTAGCAGCAAGGTAGGTCAATGTATGCTATTCCGTATAGCTCTGCAGCGATGCAAATAACCTTTAGGTCAGGGCGTCATAACATTTTTAAATCATTCCAGCTAGGTCTAAGAAAGTTTGTACATCTTCCTCTTTAGGGAACCTAGACTTTCTTAATGGTTGCTCTAGTGAGTGAGTCTGAGACCTGTGAACTTCATATTTTGCTTAGGATCCATCCTGCCAACCAGTAACATTAAGGTAACCTTAACTAAGGTTAAGTGCATAGAATAGTGTTGTCGCCTCTTCTTGTGAAGAACTGGAACACTCTTAGAACTGTGTTTAGCCTCTGGCAGTACCTAATATTTCTTATTTGGAAGTATGCAGTGTTCTTTGCTTTTGTGAAAGCAGTGCTCTGCAGAACTGCATTTAGTTCAGATGCTCAGTTTGGGAAGGTGGTATTCCTAACCAATTGCAGAGTAGACAAAAAGTTCCGTAGTTTCATCATGGATAGTGTTTGTCAAAGTGCCTTATTAATGGCCACATTTAGAAAAGCTGATCGAGGTCTGGAGACTGGTGACTTGTATCTGGTTTAGGTGAAATCAGACCGCATAGTTGCACAGTTGTCTCCTTGCTATTCCTCATAAAACACTGACTGCAGAAATAATAGAAGAGGCCTCTTAGAGTAGGAATCTCTGTAGATTGGCCTTAAAATACTTAGAGATGCAGTGAGGAGCAAAAGATGTTTGATCATGTCCTATGTGTAGTGAGAACGAGAGTTGGACCTTGAGGTTACATCATCAGAGCTTGTTGGTGTGAGTTTGAGTTACAATTAACATCTAGACAGCTGTAGCACATAGTAGATCAGCGCTCCTCAGTGGTGGAGAAAGACGTTGCTGACAAAAATTGACCTGAAAACAGAAAAGCATCTGTTATATTACATTTCATCATGATTGTTTAGACCTGCTAGCTGTTGCTTGTAAATGTTCTTCTCTATACTGAAAATAAAATATAACTTTCTTTCCCCCCAGGCTGTTGAAGAAGCTTTTGTCCCAGTTATTAAACTTTGTTTTGATGGAATAGAGGTAAAGATCTTATTTTGTTTTGTTTTAGTACGACATGGTTAAAATAAAGTTTTCAAGATCTCCATAACTCATATAGTGTTCATTAATATGAATGCTATTAGAGTGACTCTCCTACGTTCACACCCAAGTCCTTGACAACAGTCCTCAGCTGTGTAACTTAAAGTGAGGCTTTAAGACTGAAACAAGTCTTTCTTGAAGTGCTTAAAGCTGCATGTAGACTATCACCCTGTTCTTTTTTAGGCAGTGCTACCCACCTGTACTGATGAGGTCATTGACCTGTAAAGTACCAATAATGGCATTATTAAGACTTAACATTTAATAGAAGTTATATTTATAGATAATGTGGCTTTAGTAGGTTTTTTGGCTGCTAATGATGAACTGTCCAATCCTCAAATTCAGATTTGTTTCAATACCTTATAATATAGGAAGTTGTGTGACCCTTGATCAGTTCTTAAGAATGTCCTGTTGAAGGCAAACTGGGTATCACCTTTGTGCTGATCTTTTCAGGTGTCTGTTGAACACATGACAGTTTCTATCCAGTTTGCCTGTAGCCTGATGGATCAGCTGTCTTGGAGTGATGAACTTGGTTAACTTGATTTTTACTATTTTGGGAGTAGTTGCTGAGGGACAGGAACACTGCTTTCAAAAGATACTCTGTTAATCTTTCTCAGACTGTTTTGTAGTGAACCTGTCATCTTTTCTTGGTGATAAGACAAATACATACAAACTGTTCATATACACAGTTCATCAGACTTGGACCTGGATTATGTCAATCAGTAACTTGTGTGTATAAGAAGGGTACTTCGATGTGGGGAAAGAATTCCCATGCTAGTCTTCTGACGCGTGATGCGATTTGAAGAGCTGTAGTATTTTGCGCAAGACTGGACAGTTTCTTCTCTCCCACTCTGAGTTAAATATCTCCCTTGCAATTATAATGGTGATTAGTTAGGGTACTGGCAATTTTGGAGTCTCGGGAAGAAGATGAACCACCTCCCTTGCCCTTATCCATCCATCTTTACTTATTTGTTTTTTCACTGACGTTTGTGTCAGTTGACACTTGGGCAGAGAGATGTGTTTTCTCGAAATGAGAGAGATATGCAGTGAAATGCAATACCATGCAGTAAGCTAGCCCATGACTTTGCATCTGTGCCAGACACCTTATTACTGTGTAGTTACAGTTGGGTGTTAGGAACATTTTTCTAGAGACTCTGCTTTCTGTGTACATAGCTTAGGTATACATTGTAAATGTTGAAACTTGCCATAGGCATCCTGTGGTTAGTCTGTTACTTGTATGGTTTTTTTTCAATCCTTTACATTCAAGCAGTGTTGTCTCCTTTTTTTAAAAACGAAATTCAAAATACAAGCCTAAATAGGGAAATAAAAGGATTCTCTGCTGTAAGAGCAGTAGTATCTTGCTCCAATATAGTAATTTATGGTGGGCTGTGATGGCTTAGGTTTGTGACAGACTTAACCTGTTTTGCTGACAGTGCATGAGTGTTCTCTAGTATTGAATACAAAATGATGATAAACACACTTTTTAGATATACAAGTGTTGTTAGTTTCTGATGGTTCTGTTTGTACCCAGTATGTCAGTATCAGAATATTTTAATTTAATTTTTATTTTCCTAATCCAGGCAAAAGGTGTCAGGAGTTATTCCCTCTGTAAAGAAAACCTTAGAACTGAAGAAAAGAACTTTAGTTTTGTGGTTATCCTGTCAGTTAAAAGAAGTTTCTGCCAATACCAGTTTTTGCATAGGCATTTTATGTTCTGTCTTTTTGTGTTTTTTTTTTTTTTTCCTGTTCTTCCTGTAGAAAATTGATTTCCCCACCCCACGATGACGTAGGACAGGCTATTCCTTTCTTATTTTGAAAAATCCTTTTATTATCAATGAACTTCATATCTTTAGAGGTGCTAGACCTTCTAGAGATCAGAATAGAACTTCAACTTGAAGTTAATTTTGAACTACTCTTACATTGAAAAGTAGTACTCTTGCTTCAAGTAGAAACTTCTACTTGTAGTATAGAATGTTAAGACCAGCTGTTAAAGACTTTGAAATCAAAAGTGCACTGAATAGTTTAGAAATTACTTTTCTTGAAGTGTATCATAGTTTACAACAGATGGATGCAAAGTTTTTCAGCACCTACGAAAGGTACCTCCAGCATTGTTTTATCTGAAATAGTTATAATGTAACTAAAATGGTTTTGTTCTTGATGCAATAGCACTAGGTATTTCGTCGTCTTGTAGGTGAAGTGGTATCAGTTTGTAATTATTATAAGCCTCATCTGGTGAAGGGGGCTTGTTGCCCAGCAGACCAGCTGCTGATACGCACTTTATGTTTTCATCATGCTGACTGACTGGTACCTAATCTCAGATTGGAAAGGCAGACTGACCTCTACTCTGTGTAATGTCTTTGCTGTGTATGGGACAATGTAAAACTCTAGTTCAGTGCTGGATAGTTTCTTAGATGTTCTTGACCTAGAAAAGCTGTGATGACAAATTATTGCAGAAGCAAAGAAATTTACCATAATTTCCAAATTTGTGCAAATTTATACACTTGTTCAGTAGCCTGCTGGATTTGCAGAACTTCCTGTTTTCTGTAATCGGCTATCTAGACTTTTCATTGATACTAGTGTTATACAGAGGCAACTAGTTGCATGTATGCTTTATAGTGCTAGATGGGAAAGGTCTCATACTTCTTCTATAATTCAGTGATAATTTTGAGAATATTTAGGTTAAAACTAGGTTATATTTTCATGACTTGCTTTGACGTAGTAGAATTCTGTATTCTGGACCTAGAAGTGGTGCTTGTCCCTAAATTATTTTAATTTACATTGACAGTCAACATAGTTTTTGTGTGTGCTGGTTCTGTATTGATCTTAATGTGTATCTCATACTTTTGGAAAAAGAGCAGTAAGACACATAAAATGTCTGGAAGTGTTTCTTTTAATGTCTGTGAAGGGAGTTAGTGTGTATTGTTTACAGAGATTCTTTGTACTAGGAAGACTATTACTAGTTGTAGACTTGATGAAAATGGATTACAGAAGTGATTCTACAGAAGAAAAAAGTTTCTGATGTCTTACCTCTTTTTTTTTTTTTAAGATCGATATTTTGTTTGCAAGATTAGCACTGCAAACTATTCCTGAGGACTTAGACCTACGAGACGATAGCCTACTTAAAAATTTAGACATTAGATGCATACGAAGTCTTAATGGTATGTATATACAGTTTTGCATATAAACTTCTTGTCTAATCTTTTAATAGGTATCCTAGATTGTTTGATACAGTAGTTCAGTTGAGGACTTGACTGAAAATACAGCAACTGCATGTCTGGAAAGGAAGTCATATCTGGTTTTATGTATCTTTTTGGTGAGAAGGGTTGTTTATTGTTGGCCAGATTTTTATAAAATTTTTTCTTTTATTTGGGTAATAAATGCTGCTGTCTAGAAATTAATGGGACTTGCAAGACTTCTGTTTGGAGTACTATTTCTATAAATAAAGATGTGTGCATTTTTTTAATTTGTATGTGCTTTAATATGCATAAATACACACAAAGTTGCTTCAGTGATAAATTGGGGATGACAAACTACTGTTAGGTTGAGGTCGGGTCTTTAGTAGCTTACCAGCTTGTGTAACCCTTAACTTTTCTGTAATACTGTAGCTGAAAAAATTATTTGTGTACGGGATGGTAGGGGCTTCACCGTATATGCAGCTTGGCAGGGAAGAGCCTGTTACTGCTACGAGTTGATAACTTGAGATTACCACAGCAACTTGCACTGTTTTGTGAAATTCACATTTGTGCAGTCTCTAGAATTCATATTTGCCTCTTACTTGCTTTGAAAGGAACTCCTAGTCTTAGATAATGCTATTTTCTTTTGACCAGTTCTCTGCAACTATTTAATAATGAACAACTACTTATTCTTGATTTAAAAAAAAAAAAAAAATCAAACAGTTAATATTGTCATCTGTAATACTGTTCTTAAGCCTGAAAGTACCATATCAAAGTAATGATAAAACTCGCATGTTCGAAACTATTCTTTTTAGCCTGTTCTCATAAATTCAAACAAACTTTTGACCTACGACTTCCAGGTTTTTGTAGGTCCATGAAGTCATGCTTTTTTTAATTTGTCTTCACCTTCTATGGTTTACTGCATGTAATCCCATAACAGCAGAACTTTAAAACTTGTTTGTTTCTTAAATAGCTTGTACAGTTCATTAATAGCAGAAAATCAAGTAGCAGTCCAAAACTGTAACTGTGTGTGCATGAATTGTCTTCCTGAGTACTGCTGTAAAACTGTAAAAAAGAAAAAAAAAAAAAAATCACATGAAAATATGTTTTCTAATTCAAAACAAAAGTGGTCAAAATATGAAGTGAGTTTCCAGCATGCTGGAAAAACTAAAAAGTTTGATAGCTTTGAAGGTGAGGGAGGGTAAGCAAGCAAAAAACTTTGGAGGCAGCAAGGGTAATGGATTCTTTCTTTTGGCAGGTTGCCGGGTAACCGATGAAATTCTGCATCTAGTACCAAACATTGACAACTTCAGGTTAACACTGAGAGCTATCAAACTGTGGGCAAAACGTAAGCAGTTTTATTCCAAAATTTGTGAAGTTTTTTTTAAGTCTTATGGTTACTAATAACTTTCCTTTTATCTCTTTTCTTCTCAATCCACAGGCCACAACATCTATTCCAATATACTAGGTTTCCTTGGCGGTGTTTCCTGGGCTATGCTAGTAGCAAGAACTTGCCAGCTTTATCCAAATGCAATAGCATCAACTCTTGTACATAAATTTTTCTTGGTATTTTCTAAATGGTATGTTTTTTTTTTTAATTTTAGATTACACTAAAATAAAATTGTTTGTAGACACTAAATTTTAGTCCTGTTTTTATGGTATCATTTTCAGCTGTTGCCAGATTAAGATGGTAGTTACAAGCATTGTTCTCGTGGTCAGAAAGTTGTTAGCTTGAGTTTTACAATGTCATCCAACGTGTCTTGTTCTTAAAGTATCCAAAACAAAACCACTCAATTTTTAATTAAAATGTTCTTAACTATTTATTGTAACTCAACATTACTCTTCAGAGAAAATATTTATGTAGTGCAGAATAAGAGCAGACACGCCAAGATTTAAAGTCTTTTAACATTTGGATACTGGGATAATGGGAAAAGGAGGTATGTCAGTATCTGGTTTAGGCACATAGCTTAAATGCAGTTTAGGAGAACCAGTGGCAAAAGTGTGGGGTTTAATCTTGTCAGTGTGGAGAGGTAGGTGTTTTGGAATTACATATGGTTTCATAATCCTGAGCTAGTTACCTCAGAAAGATGGTTTGAATAACTCTGCGAACAATGGGAACATTCCAAGTAAATTTAGAATGAATGGGACAAAAGTGTACTTTGCAGCTTACAAATGAATACTATTTTTCTTTAAAAAGCATGTCTGGGTACCTGTATTCTTCATGAGACACTGATGGATTTTAAGTATCATTGTACCAAGTTGTTGCTTTACTTAAAGTATAGTGTCTTTCCTTCTTAACATGAAGATAACTTCTACAGTTTCACCATCTTGAAAACATAGGCTTTGTAGCCTCTTTGAGGTACCTAGCGTTTAGTAATGTCCTGCCACACTAAGCTAGTAGAAGAAAATTGGTTGCCAAGCTCTGTTTAATGTGTTCCTTATACTGCTGTACATTTTATATGTGCATAGCATAGGAGCATTAACGTACAAATACCATGAGATTAACTGACTTCTACTCTTTATAGGAAGATAACTTTACTCATGGGAGTAGAGACGACTTGAAGAACAGAAGTGTTACATTTCTTTCTTTTTTTTCCCTAGTGTTTCATTCAGCATGGTTTCTTTTTGTCTTGATTGGATTTTTTTTTAAATACATATGCTTTGTAATGATACTATAATGCTGTAATCATACTGGCTGTTTCTTTTGTAGTTTGTCCATGAAACAGTTAGATTGAAGATTGACCCAATGTTAATCTTCATAGAGGAGTTTCTCTTTGATAGGTGTATTTCAAGAAGAACTTAGAGGCATTTACTTCAGTTACCTAAACAAGTGGTTATAAAGCTCCAAGACTACAGAAAATTCATTGTTCTGATGCCCTGGAGAAGCTAATTACAGCTGTATTGTAGTTCAGCAATACAACTTGAACAACTCCAGTTAGACCAGCTTAGTCTTGGGGAAATGCTGCTTTACCTTGAGAACAGAGTTAAGAAGGATCGCATTGAAAAGTACTGTTTGTTGAACGTGTGTGATTGTATCCAGTAGTCTTATTCAGTGCTACAATCTTTTTGAACAGGGAATGGCCAAATCCAGTGCTATTGAAACAGCCAGAAGAATGCAATCTTAATTTGCCTGTATGGGACCCAAGGGTTAGTGTATTATTTTTTCCCCTATAAGTCACACTGTACAATAAACTCGGTTGCTTAAAGAATCCCAGGTGAACTTCATTTTGGGTTTATTAAACTTAATATTTTAGTATTACGTGTTCTTTATAATTAACCTCTAGTTCTCCTGTGTGGAACAAAGTTAGCTTAATTTTCTGAACTGACCACTTGAAGCACACTTGGAGAGCAATGAACTTTTTACTCACAACTTTTGCAATAAGCGGTCATAATAAATATTCAGTGTAATTAGATATGTGCCTTAAAGCAATGAATTTTTTGGAAAAACTGCTAATCTTAAAATGGTTTGCTTCTGATTTAAAACCTGTAACTTTTCCAAGTATGTTGAATTCACTTTGGTGCAACAGTCACAGCTGGATAGGTTTGGTTCCATATAGTTGTAGCAATGTGTCTTTTCATCTTGGACCAAAGAAGATCGTAACTTGAAGTCTTTATGTTGTTTTGTATATTATTTATAATATTTGATCTCCATCTTTGTAGCACTTAAGTATATTGGGCACAAACGTCCTTCAGGCCGTCAATAAAATAGCTTGCAGCAGATGCACAGGTCACATTCTGAGGTTTCAGTAGGGCACAGTGTGAATGTGTTCAATGCAGTTTTGTCAACTTTAGAATAGTTGGTTTTCAACTAATCTTTTTTTGGTGAATAGTGTAAGCACTAGAAGTTGAGCTGTATGCCCTTTTATACTTCAAGTCTGTTTTCCTGGTTGACAAAAGTCCATGTTTAAATAATACGAGACAGTTGAAAAAGTGTTCTTGAGTCTTACTGTTAACCTGGGACAGGAGGTTTGAGGTTTGTGTTGTAGTAGCTAAACAAAGTGGGGTAAATTAATGACAGGGTTTTATCTTTAACTTACCACCTACAAAATTGCTACCGTAATGCTATTTTAAATGTATTCTCTGTGTGTGTTTTGTCCCTTATTTTTGTTTCCCTGTGTGCTCCTTAATAAAAGATAACGTTAACGCAAATGGTGCTTCTGTCAGGTTGCCTAGAGCCTCTCGTCTTAAGCTGGCTCTTTATTTTCAGTAGTGTTACAAAAATAAAGTATAAAATATTTTTCTCAAGGTCTGAAGACAGTCATTCTTCTGAAGGTGCTCATGTGGTGATATCCTTGTTTCTATGTGATCACAAGCTAATTTCTATTAAAGAGAGAAATTGTGCTGTTCAGTTGGTATTTTTGGACTTAGAAATGCCTGCAACTTGGTCTTGATGTGCTGACAGGTTACAGCCCCCCCACATCACTGTGGTTCAGAATGATGCCCTTTGTGAAAGCATTCATTATCCTTGTTTTCTAAACTTTCTATGAACTGTTGATAAATTTACTTGGTCTACAAACTAAGGTCTCTTAGAACTTAAGACTATTGTAGTAAAGGGAGAAATCCAAATTTGTTAACTCACGTGTATGCTTGAAGAAAACTGATTGGCTGTTGTTATATATAGGTAAACCCCAGTGATAGGTACCATCTTATGCCTATAATTACACCAGCATACCCACAGCAGAACTCTACCTACAATGTGTCCGTTTCCACACGGATGGTCATGGTTGAGGAATTTAAACAAGGTAAGTGTTATCTTATGCTCTCTATATAAATGTTTTCAAACGGATTTAAAATAGTTCCATTATGGGTATGCTTGGGTGGGGGGGGGGAGAGGGGGAAGGTGGGAGGATGTTAAATAGCTTGACATGAGACTCTCTTCTGAGCGAGGTAGAATTTAGCCTGTTATGCGTATTTGGCTTAAAGTTCCAAATAGTAGAGACTTTGGCAGATGTTTCCTTCACTCTTAAAAAAAAGAGGGTAATTAATTAGAATGCCTCGTGCTCTGAAAATGAGAATTAATGGTACAATTTTTTTTTTTGTTTATTTAATGGCATTAGATTATGTCATGCCACATGTAAGATTAGTGTAGTAGTCCCACTTGATGGCCGTTCTAGGCCTAATACAAGGCAATATACTTGTTCAGAGATGTGTCCTCTAGATTTCTACTAGTAATCCACTTGGATAATTGTAGTAGATAAGGGAAGATGTTATCAAAGCAAGAAGTAGACTTGATGCAGAGAGCAACCATCAGTAGCGCTCTCAGGCAGAGCAGTAGCTTATTGTCTCACTGCTTCTTTGCCTTGTACAATGCTTTGCACAACACATTATTCAAGTTCTGTAAGGAAAAAGATCTCTATCTTCTTTTGAGTAGTTACTGTGGCATACACAAAAGATAAAATTGAGCTGCGTTACACTGCAAAGCAAAAATACGTGAAATCATCAGTCTGATCAACTAACCTACATTTCTAAACATATTTTATTGAGATTCTTTTTAATAATATGATTTGTGTAACTAATTACCACTTAAGGTATGACTGGAATATAAAGCTTGTTGATAACTTCCTTTGAATTTCAAAAGGGGAAATAATTTGTAGTAAACTTTGCTAAGTTAATAAGCTGTTTTTACTCTGGGTACTAAACTGTATTTAAAAAAAAAAAGTTTAAATGTTTTTTTATAATTTAGGTCTTGCTATCACAGATGAAATTTTGCTGAGTAAGGCAGAGTGGTCCAAACTTTTTGAAGCTCCAAACTTCTTTCAAAAGTACAAGTATGTATTTTATGGCATGGCAGAATATTTTAAGTTTTATCAGTTAAATTATCTAATGATGCTCTGTAGCACAGGATCTTAAATATACATAAATTAGGCTTCCAAAAAGTTTTTTGCTAGGATTTTTCTATCCAGGGGGGTTGTGTGTGTGTGAATGCACTATTGTCCTTTCTCTTAGAAAATTGAATAATTTCCTCAGATTTTTTTTTTTTTGTGTTTAACATGTATTTCAGAAACATGTTAGTCCCTAACCAGATATTTAGAATGTCACCAGTTAACTATACAATTGGTGTGCTACCAATAAAATTGAAGACAGATCAGCTGGTTTGACTAACAGAAATGTTCTTAAGTGGTGTCAGTAAGCATTCTAAAAATGGGTCTTGCCTCCCAGGAAACAAGATATTAAAAGAACTAATTCTGAAGGTCAATATTTAAGATGAATACA
This sequence comes from Gorsachius magnificus, assembly GCA_034008185.1. NCBI lineage: Eukaryota > Metazoa > Chordata > Aves > Pelecaniformes > Ardeidae > Gorsachius > Gorsachius magnificus. Next base: position 54,552,784 of record CM067086.1, read on the forward strand.
TACTTGAAACTGTGTGTTTTCTTCTGTCAATATAGTCAACAGTTCACTCTGATAATAAAAGATATTTTTGCAATTGTGTTGACTAACTGCCAGATGTACTAGTTATTACTAGATTTTTTTTTTTTTTTCATTAAAGCTTAAGGCTTTTGGCTCTTTATTAATACTCTTTCACACTTAGCTTCTCTAATTTTGTTATGTCTCTAAGGGAAATACTGAAGTTCACACTTCACATCTTTAGAGTTTCTAGTAATATGCTTGTGGGGCAGAAGCTTGTTAAATGTATATGGACTTGCTGAAAGTTGTATTTTTATAATAAATATGGATTATTAAAATATGGACTACATCTTCTTTGCCCTCAGTTGAAATTGGAGACCCATTTTTCTTGAATCAAGATCAAATATATTTTACACTTGTTTCTGTGTTGGGTGGTTGGTTGGTTATGTACTAATCTAAACAAGACTGAAATATACAGTTCCCCCATTAAAAGAGACTGATGACCTTCATAATGTGTCTGTGTTTTGTTTCTATATCTTTTGCATGATAAAAGCTTTAAAACATTTGGATGGCTTTTATGTTATACCTTGGAGATTAAGTTTGAAAACACTTAAGAGCACTGTAAAGTTATATTATCTTTTGAAGTTAAAAATGGGCTTCAGACAAACTAGTTTCTGCACAAGAGGTTGCTAATAAGTTCCCTAGTACATTTTCTTTGTTTCCTTCAAAATTAGGAAATTGTAGGAAATGTTAAATGTCATTTGAAATATCCATTTTAATGTAGTTTACTGTGTATCAGCTTTAGCCATTTAATCAGTTTTACCAGTAAAATCTTCTCTTGTCAACATTAAATATCCAGGTTTTGCATGTTTTGCACAAAATGTCTTTTGCTTTAATTTTTTTCTTTTTTAAAATTGTGGAATGGTATTATGGAGCCTGCTTCAATTTAAATCACCCACGATTTTCTTTGTTTTACCTTAGTAAGTTAACTTAAAGCTTTGGTTAGTAACCTTTACAAAATAAATCATTATATGCAGTCATCATTATACAATAAATGTAGTTTTGGTCAAATTGCCATCTGAAAGCTAGATGTTTTGAATTTTTTTTCCCCGTCTTCAGCCTCTCCTCTTTAAATTGTAGATGCCTTGACTTGTTCCTGCTGAAATTCAAAGCAGTATGTAGTGCTCTGCCAGATAGATAACAGAAGATCTGATCCTTGCTCTGAGACATACTTTTAAACCCTTTCTTTTCTTCTCTGAAAGCATAGCTTTAGTAATCTGTATCACTTTCAACGACAATTAGTTGCAAAACACTTATGTCGTTCATAAACGCTTATTAGCTATGTTTAAAATAAACTTCAGTGATGTGTGACTAAGGAAATCTGTAGGCTACTAAATGGCAGGAGGAGATCAGAAATTGGGAAAACGGGGAAATTGTTTTTATTTATTTATTTTTTTTCTTATTTTTAAAATGTCAGCAATTACTTGGAGTTAGGGAGTACAGCATGTGTTATCTGCCCTTCATGTAAGTTTAAATTTTTCAGATGGGGGGGAAACAACAACAAAGAACATATGCTTGATGGATATGATGTACAGGGAAATAACAAGAATAATTTCAAATGGATATAATGCGAGTATAAAGTGTTACATGAGAATGAAATTATTAGAGCTTAAAACCAAGAGGGAAGAATGATCATGAGAGAAATAACATTCATTTAATGAGCTCTAGCATATTGTTCTCTGTTGTAAAGACAGATATCCTGCTAAATAAGTAGAATATTAACATACCTTTTAAAAAGGTACTTGGAACACTTACCTTGATAGAACTTTATCTAAAGCACTGGATAATTTGAAGTGTAAATCGTAGACAGCTTAATAAAGAAAAATCGAAATGAACATGTTCAGGTGTTCTCACTTTTTTCAGAAAGTAGTACGACTCTTAAAAATATTTTGGGTTTTTTATAGATAAAGGTGTTAATGGTGTATTACAGTTCCAGAATACCTACATTAGGTTATTTTTATGAAAACACATTGCTGATAGGGAGATAGTGGGAGAGAAGCAGCACCAGTTTCTAAAAAAAAAAAAAAATCACAACCACCCCAAAAAAAACCCAAACAAAAAAGACCAAGCCCATATACTTCAAAATAATACCCTGCATCTAAAAATCACCATTGAGAGGTAGAAGCTTAACTTCAGATTTTTTTTTATAGTGAAATGATGGATACTCTAGAATTATTCCTTGTGATAAAATTATAAATGAAGAACTTATAACAAATCTTGTCTGTGTAAAATTTAGCAGTGAGACCTTGGACTCTAAAACTAAGTGTGTCTTAATTTTTAACAGCTTGTGCTATTTAAGTTTTACTGAAAATGGCAATAGCAGATTTCCAGTGATTTAATTCCCTCTCAGCACTCTTTAAAAGTTTCGGGGGGGGTGGGGGGGAGGACCAATTGCCGCTTTTCTTTTTCAGCTAGCACTACTTGAGCAAAAATAGCTAATCATTATACTTATTTTCATAAATAAGGCTTAGGGGTTTTTTTCTGGGTTCTTACCAGCTAGTTGAGGCTTTTAGACATAGCCCAATTCAATATTTTTTCCCCAAGTTGTTCTTCAGAAGTTTGTTTCAAAGAACTGCTTTTAATAAGTAACTGGAAAATGAGTTTCTTCAAATACTTGCAGATTTGAGATTTGTCCCTTTCAGTTCATACGTGGCTATAACCAACAAAAAGCTTAAGTTGTCTTTCCTACTAAATGAAACTTTCTGCAAGTGTGTGTGGTATGTATGGTGTAGGAATCTTCTGATGATAGTTGCATATCTAGTGCTTCCTTGAAGAAATTGATATTAAAAATTAGCAACTTCTCACACAGAATTTGAGTAAAGGACCCTTATTCTCTTTTACCTTTTTTTTTTTTTTTGAACATAAATGACTGAGTCATGGTATCCTACAAGTAACTAAAAATGAGGATTTCAGTAAGCTAACAGGACAAACTGCTCAATATTTTTGTATGAAGCAGTTAATACTGCCAAAATGCAAAAAATTAAGTACATAAAATGCTATATTCAGAAGAGGGAAGAAGTTTCACCAAATTAGTTTTTTTCCAGTCCTCTTATTTCATTGACATTCTCTCACTGAATTCAAAGAACTGTAGCATTTAGCAGTTTTGTTTTTTTTTTTTCTCTTGCCACCTAAACAGAAGTGCAGAAACATGTAGTGACCGATTTGATCTGTTAATTTTGATTTACTGTTACAATTTGAAGGCCTGTAGCACCAGAGGACTCTTTCACCAATTTTTCACCATCGTTGACCTTGCATTCCTTTCTATGAGGTGTATGGACTAGGGTCTAATCGCTCCTGTTACTACTGTTCTATAAATCCCGTTCTGAAGATTCCTAAATATACTGTGTCAGTATAGGGTTACGCCAAGTTGGATGACTTAGGATGTTAAAATAGCCTTCACAGCTAAACTTCTGAAAAACCTGATTGTAGACGTGTAAGGTTCCCCCACCTCCCTCGTTATGAACTTGAGTTAAAAGTAATCATTTCCTGTTCCACTGTCCTTGGGCGGCTTTGTTTAAAATACCATTCTTGCTCTGTATACTGTTTCTTTGAAATTTACTTACAGTGGGTATACACTGATTATCCTGGAATATAATTGAGAGCTTAAGAATTGTCATCAGAGGAAACATTCCTTGTGAAGTTTCAGATAAGTGTCTTCAGGCAATTCTAAAATGAAGATATAAAATCTTTTTAAGCCATGTTCAATAGTGTTATTTTTTTACTTTGAATGCGTATGTGCTAATCACTCTTAACTATTCAGAAATGTTGCGACTAAGGCAACTGACATATGTATAGGTGGTTATGAAAACTTTTTTTTTTACTTGGAGGGACTCTAGTAGTCAGCTAAATCTCTAATTTCATTAGGTATTGAAGTATCTGTACTGTTTTTCAACTAGTGCTTTTATTAAAAAAAACCAAAACAAAACACAAAAACAAACTAGCCTTTTATTAAGGTTACTGGTATTATTAAAGTGTAGTGGCAAATGTCCCTAAAATTTGAAATGTTTCAAGAAGTCCATTAGTCACACGCTCGGGGGATGTAGCCCCTTTGTGTACTTAACAATACTTAATTTTATTATAGGGTATATACTTACGCTAATAATTTGTAGTTTGCAATGTAGAACTTGCTGCAAAGTTTTAATATTAAGGTTTGAATGTCTAGTTATAGAAGTATAAATAGAATAGCATATTGTCTTTATCTCCAAAGGCATTATATTGTACTTCTAGCAAGCGCACCGACAGAAAAACAGCGACTAGAATGGTGAGTATAATGCTTGCTATTTAAAAGAAAAACAAAACCCACCAAACAACAAAACCAAACAAAAACCTGTCAACCTTGGACACAGGGGAATATCTAGTGTATCTAGTACCTTTGTAATGAAACCAGGTGGAGCTTCAGTGTTTCCAGATTAAATGGATGAAGATGGTTCTGAAAAACTGTAAAAATGAAGAATCAGAGAGTGAAGGCTGTTGCTTGAATTTTGCTTCTTAACAGCACAGTCAGGTTCACTTTACATATCTTACTTTCTTAAGCCTTACGTACTTTTTTTTAATAAGCGGTGTGAGGAGGTATGTTTTCAGTCTCTCAAAACCAAAAATGCCTCTTTCCCTTGTTTCTGCTGTCTTTTATTAGAGAAGTTTTAAGATTGTCAGGTATTGAGAATTTCTTTAACTTTTAAATTCGCCATCTGAAGCCAAAAGAATATTGGAGAAATACGTAGGAGTTTCTTGCTGACTGCCTTTTACTTGATGTGTAATGTCTTGCTATTTAATTCCATTTGTCAAATCAGGCCATAATGAGAGCTTCAGGGCATTCTTAAGCTTCCCTTGCATTTGTTGTAACACATTCGCTTGGTTTATTGATCTGAATTAATCTGTAGTGTAGTGGAGTAGTTCATTTGTAGTCTCAAATATTAGTATATGGAGAATGTTGAGGATTTTATCCTGATACATGATGTTAGATACTTCTATTATTTCATATTAATGAGAACTTGCTAATAAATGACATTTATGCAGGGTGGGCTTGGTGGAATCAAAAATCCGTATTCTAGTTGGAAACCTGGAGAAGAATGAATTCATTACACTGGCTCATGTGAATCCACAGTCATTCCCAGCACCCAAGGAGAATCCTGACAAGTAAGCAAAACTGTTTTTTCATGTAATGGTGAGGAACTAGCTTAGCTAAAATACCAATTCACTAATAAATAAACTAGCATTTTTATAGAATCTTAAATGGATTAATTTTTAATGACAGCATCTAAAGGCAAACAGTTTTAAGCTCTTCTCAAGTGCTCTTTGTAAAATTAGATGTTCTTTATAAGAATGTTTCTAAGCCAAAAAATAACTTTAAGGAAAGAATATATTTTTGCTAATAACTGTATTAATCGCATAATTTCTTGCCAATAATCCGTGTTAGCTACTGCTACTTTTAGCTGCCGTTGTTTGAGCATCAGTTGGTAAGACAGTTTTCAGTATGAGGCAGCACTGAGAATTGGGTAGAACATCAGGCACAGTAGAACCGAAATCTTGAGTAACTAAGTACGTTCTAATGTTCTTAATTTTAGCAGTTGAGGTGCATATAATTTAAACTTGGTAATGGCTGATGTTAGAATTCCTCAGGAACAGTGGAGAGAATGCCAAGCACTTCAAATGGTTTAGGATTATATGTTTTTGAAATCCTTCCCCCCTCTTCCACCTCCTCCTCCCCCATTCAAAACAATGATTGCAGGTGTGTGGGCTAAAAACTTTTTTTAAGACTTTATTTTATTTCTAGATAGTGTTGTAATTAACTTGTAAGGAATCTTATTTTTGTGTGAGAGTGGGAAAGAAATTTTTGTCTTCACTGGGAATATGTGAAAAGCCTGGTTTGTCTTCCAGCCTTTTCCAGACATCAGCTGCTTCATGTGACAGTATGGTGCTACTTTTGTTTTGAACTTATATGAATAATTTGCATGTATGTTCCAAGTGAAATTGGACAAAAGCAGGCAGTACCTCTTCAGCACCATTTTAGTGCATAAATACAGCTACAACTGCCTGCATAATCATGGGCTCCGATTAGCTCTTCTTTCAGAGGACTTGATGCGGGCAATGCTTTTAGGAAACGTCATTTTCCCAGCGTAAACCAATGTATGTTCTTTCACCTGCCTGCCTAAATTTGCTCATTGATTGATTGGAAAACAGTGTTGTTCTGAAATAGTCTTACAGGGAAAAGACATTTGAATTAAAACATTAAAAGTCTTTAGCTGATATAGAAGCTGTATTCTGTAACAGAATGTAATCGTTCATCTCCCATGTATATTATGTAAAGGTGAGCTGTCAAAGGGAGGTGCTTCTCACCTGAAAACTGCACTTTGTGGTCAGTCACAGCTAAATCTGAGAGTTCAAGACAAGATTAGGTGGCAAAATGGAAGTTGTTTAGTCAGGGAATAGGTTCTGACTGCTGTCAGGGTGAGGTGCTGAAAATCTGTAATCTCTTTTCAAATCTATTCCCTTTACCATTGTGTTGGGTAGTTGTAACTCCTAAGAATGAGAAGCACAGATGAATAAAGTAATCTACTGATGATCTTAGTTCATTCAGTTTGGTGCAGATAGATGTGTCAGTGTTTCTTGACTTTTTTGTATTGGAAATGAAAAGTGAATGTCATTGTCAGCTTTGTTTTTTGCTTTTCTGTGGCTACCCCCCCCATTGCTAGTGGAGCTAAAATGTACAGCTGTTGTCTATTGCAGCAGATAACTTATTGTTCACTTCTTCTGTCAGTATTATATGACTGTTTTATAAAAAATTTTCCAGGGAAGAATACCGTACAATGTGGGTGATTGGGTTGGTGTTTAAGAAAACTGAAAATTCTGAAAATCTAAGTGTTGATCTTACCTACGACATTCAGTCTTTTACAGACACAGGTGAGTTTTGCTTTCTAGATGTTCTGGTATTAATAAACTTGTTGAAGTTATTGTCTTTGTGCATAATGTAGTCTGTTCCAGTAGTAGAATTGTATCTAGACATAGAATAGAAGGATTCAGCTAAGGAGTTAGGGTGTTATTTAATGAAATACAGTTTTAATAAGTTTTAATGCTTCTGGACACTTCAGACTAATAGTTTTCAGTTTGTTTTCATTAAAACCAATTAAAATAGTGCACACAAATCTTTCAGATCTCACTAAAAATGGTACATTATATTGTGATCTTTATTAAACAGGCAGATTGGTTATCATATGCAAAGTACCTAGCTTAGGTGAAACTGAATTTATCAGGGGATTAAAGCTGAGTACCTAGGAGGCTCTAGAACAAAATGCCTTTTATTCCATGGCATTTCATACTAGCTAGTTGGTTCAGTAACTTTTACTTTCATGTCTAACACTCAGTGCAAGAAACCTTTTTGACTTTTTTCTGGTGCTTACTTTTTGATTCACAGAAATAATTTAGAACACATGTAAGAAACTTGTAAGCAAAGAACTGGTAACAGCTGGAGAGTATGACTATCCAGAGTCTAAGACTAAGAAAGGAACAGTACCTTTGACAGGCTTATCTAATAGATTTGCAGGTTTGTTGTTTTTTGGGGGTTTTGTTTGTTTTTGTTTTTTTCTTAAACAAATGCCAGTTAAGGCTCAAGCATTACATGTTTACAGAATTAAAGGAATAGCTTCAACTGCTACCTAATGACCTAATGCAACCCTAGTCTCTGGATTTCTGAGGCTCAGTGAGACTGGAAGTGAGGAAATCGTATACCCCCATGCCCCTCCACACACCCTCCCACCCACCCCCAGTGTGGGTGTATGAGTGAATATGATATAGATATATTTTTAAGTAAATCATGCCAGGGTTTGTAAGTTGTGGGGGGGGTTTTATTGTCCTATATCCGAGTGGGGGGGTCTCTGTGTGTATATGTATATCTGCCTTTTTCGGTTAAAGGGATTTTTATTTTTTATAAACATAGAAGATTCCTTTTGATTATAAGTGGTTAAGGTGGAACTATAGACATATCATCCTCATTTTTGAGAATTTAGAAACGGCATAGTAGCTTGGTTGCTGCTGTGGAGGAGTGAAGGAATCTATGAATTACAGTTTCTCAGGTCATAGGTGTTTCAGTAGTGTACTTGTCAGAGATTTTTGGTATGAAAATACTGAAACTTGCACTTAGATTTTGAATCTGATTTACTTGCACTACATTCAAATCTGAAATTTGTCTAAATATATGCAATTTGTAAATGAAGTAGCATTTAATCAAAATCATTGTAGACTGTGTTGTGTAGTTTTCTGTTCAGTTTGTAAATACACTTCGAAAGGTAACCAGCTAGCAAACAATTTCCGCTTGTGTGTGTTGGGTTTTTTGTCATCTCAGATTAGTTTGGGTCTGTCTAGTTGTTTTTAATCCATCCTAAAAAGGAATAGATCCTAAGATTTTTATGAAAAATACCAAAGCACTTTCAAGAATGCAGTTAGGGAATAGCTTGCTTTTTAGCAGGAGCAGGGGGAGGAGGAGACCCATGAGGAATGGGCTAGGTTTTCCTTGTATTGAGACTTTAGTAAGACCTAAAATAAGGAATACGGAATGCCTTAACCATGTCTGGCTTTCCTGAGCATGCCCCTACCTTAACTGTAACTTGTCCAATCTTTATGCAGAGGCTTTATGAGCTTCTTCAATACTGAGAATTAGTGCAATAGGCTCTTTAACATGCTGTATTCATTGAGCTCTTTGTATGTCTGTCTCTTAACAGCTTTTTAATTACACATTCATGGCCTATTCAAGGAGATTCTGTAACATTTTAGAATAGACAGTGAGTAAGGGAGATACCTCTTAAGTTTTTGTATTTAAGATCTACAGAACAATTTTTTTATTCATATGTCTGCCACAGCTTTGTTCAACACTGTATAGAACGTTGGTGTGAAAGAACAACAAATTTTTCATTTTTACCTGGCTTTACTTGAACCCAAGATGTTGGGTTGTAGTGCAGTTCCTTAACCAGAACTAACGATGTTGACTCACCAGAAGTAAATGTTCTGAGGTAAAGAGAAATAGCTCTTTATAGTAGACATAATTTAAAAAACAACAAAACCAAAACACAGCAGAAAAAAACCAAACATAAATCACTTTTGTATAAAAATGTAGTGGTATCTGAGTTGCCATAATGATTTGTAATATATTAGCTGGCCCAGAAGCTGCATAAATAAAAGCTAAATCAACTATGAAGAAAATAGTTTTATGTAAATACTGTCATTCTTATGAGAAAATCTTATTTTTTTCTGTAGCCCCTTTGAGATGAAATGAAGAATTCATTTCAGAGCTGTTACTGTTAAAACTTGTTAACAATATATTCTAGAGAACCATGTGCCTGCAAGATATTTTTCTTGGAAAACAGGTCACCTGTATCCAAAGTAACGTTTTTGTGTTTGTACTACCAGTGCTGGCATATAGGCCGTTCTCCTTTTTTCTCCAGAACAAGGACATGCTATGCTTGTTCTTGAGGGTAATAAATGTTCTGAAATGGAAATTGTTTCTGCTGGGGCAAGTAAGTGGACTTTGCAAAATGCTTCAATATGTCTTAATGTTATTCCAATTGTGTAGTTTATAGGCAAGCAATAAACAGCAAGATGTTTGAGATGGATATGAAGATTGCTGCAAGGCATGTGAAACGTAAGCAACTTCACCAACTGCTACCTAATCACGTGCTTCAGAAAAAGAAAAAGGTAAACTTGGCTAATATTTGAGAGCAATAAAAATGCCATTGAGAAATGATTCCTCAGCTTTTGAGATTTACTAATCAAAGAACTGAAATCACATTTTGAAAGCTTAGTTTTACCTGTATAAGCAATGTGTTCGCATTTGACTGTAGCAGTATTACTAGATGCACTAAATATAGTATTAGATTTCCCAGGACATCAACAGCGTGGATAGTATCTTCAGGTCTGACTGAAATATTGTATTTTGTTGGCCTTCCTAAATGAAACCGATTTAAAACACTGTAATAATAAGGTTTTAAAGCTTTCTTGCTATTTTGACATGCAGGTCACCTAAAGGAAGCATCTGTAACAATACCAGTAGAACAATCAGTCAAGCAATTCTTGCTGTCTCCAGCTTTTTCCTCTTAAGTTGTTATTACTTAGATTTTTGTGTAAGTCTCCTAAATGAAAAATTGCAAGTCATCAAATAGAAGCAGAGTAGAACGTTGAACTTGTTGCTGCCTTTTTGTACCTTTTTGTACAGTCTGTTGCTGTAACTGTGGTTGAATACTTTGAGGATAATTGGAATGAAAGTATTCTTCAACCTGCAGCTTGGCAGCTTTTGGTATTGTATGCTCTTTTAATTAAAATGTTTAAATAACAGTTGCCCATTACCTAGCCAGTGTTATTTTCTTCCTCAATATATAGTTTAACTGTGAGGCCATACATGAGAATTGTAGCAAAATTTTTAATTGAGCTGTTGTGTTGGATGTGACTTCCACTGGAGGCAGGAAGAAGGGGTGGAACGTTGAATTTAACAATTTAGTCTGTATTGCAAAATCCCTGCTTCTTTGTGTTAGCTTAATCCGAGAATAATATAGGTTTGCTTGTTTTTGTGAATAGCTGAACCACTGTTACATACTCTGCTTTAGGTATATCTGAATGACATGCTTTATTGCTATAGCTGTTTTATATTAACTGCTTTTTTAAAGAATAGGAAATCTTGTATTGAAACGAAGTGTAAATCTAATACATTTCAGAGGACAATGTAAATACTAAGAAATACATCTCTTTAAGTAGTACTATGTCAGATGAGGGTTTTTCTTCTACACTGACTGTCCAAGTTCAAATCAGTCTCTAAATTCTTTGTAGTAATTGTGGTTTTGGTGTACATCAGTATTGCTTTGAAGTTAATGAAAGCAGTATCTGTAAGCCCACAAAGAAACTTGAAATAAAGCTGAAAATACAATCACTAAAGATAATAACAGTTTATCTTCATGTTTGGAACACCATTGGTTCAGACATGTGTACCTGAATTGTGAACGTGAAAATGTAAATGCTTGTAGTGACATGAGAGTGGATTATCTACATGTAAAAGGATTTGAAAACTGTCCATTTAAGTTTTGCATTTTTAAATGCTACTACTTTCAGGGTTTTTTTTCTAAAAACGTACTTAAATTTAACTGCATTTAAGGTACTCGTACATGTTAAGTTCGTGGTGGAAGTTCATCACTGTTATATCACCGTGTTCCTTTTTTCTTCACAAATGCAACAGCTAACATTTTGCATCACTGAAATATTACATCACCTGAATCTTTGTTGATTTTTAAGCCCTTAATAAGACTAATAACATTTTCGTTTGTCGTGTGCATTGCAGCATTCAACAGAAGGGATCAGGTTGACAGCTCTGAACGACAGCAGTCTAGACTTGTCTATGGACAGTGATAACAGCACGTCTGTGCCTTCGCCTACTAGTGCTATGAAGACGAGTCCATTGAACAGTTCTGGAAGTTCTCAGGGGTAATGAAGACTTTCAGTCTTGTTGCTGCTCTCTGTTCCTGAATTACTTGTGTTTAAAGCATAGCAAATACTGCATGTGTGAGATACGGGTATCAAGGTGTGAATGTTCCAAACTGTAGCTTGCAGACATTCTCAGTTTGAGCACTGGAGCAGGTCTAAATTTGGGGGATAGGGACCATGGCATTGGACTTCAGATAAGAAATTATAAAGTTGGGTAAAGATGCTTAGAAAAACAAGGTGATATGAAAACTTGGGGGCACTGCAGTAGGAAGCTGCAAGAGGTAGTGAGCAGGAAATTGAGGTGTGAGAGTGAGGAAGAATTATGTGAATTTTGGATCAAAATGTGAGACACTAGAGAAGTTTAAGCTCTCTGTCTGGGAAATCAGTAGTGCTGCTGCTATTGCTGATGATATCTATGCAAATTAACCTTAGGAACATAATTTTCCATTGTATTTTCAAAGTCTCCAGATTAATGCTTATCTTAATCCTAACTTTCCATATTAAGTTTTCTCTTACCTAAACTTCAATTTGCTCAAGTAAGTGGGATTCTACTCTCTTCTTTGAAGAGTCTCATGTTTGTCTATTTGATACACGGAGAAGCTAACAGCAATCTCTTACAATTGTGCAGTATTAGATGTATATTATAGAATGTTGTGTAGGACAAAATACTTAAGTTCACTAAACTTCTTTTGGCAAGTGCTCTTTTAGTCTGTCTTCCTTCCTTGGTAAATGATTTTCAATAGTTGATGCTACTGACCAAGCTATTAAACCAATCTATGGTATCTAGGATGTCACAGTTGGAGTGGAAATTGCCCTGTGTTGATTTTAGACACATACTGCTTCCCTGTTTCTTGAAAATGAAAAAAACCAGGTTTTTTGGTCACGTGAAATCCCAGGCCTTTGCTGGGGAAGTCCAGACTGAAATCATAGTTGTAATGGTGTGTGTAGATTGAAAACAAACTTTCTGTTCTAGTCCTACACTGGTTCCATCCTTCAGGAAACCAGTTGCTACGTTTTCCCCTGCACCTTATTTGGGCGGACATTGCCTTAATTATTGCCTCTTTTTAATGCAACTTCTTAGTGGTCTAAAAAACTGTCTCTGAAGTGATTCAGATTAAATATTTGAAATGGTTGCCATTGCTCAAGTTCGATAGTAGATTGCCAATGCTCATTTCTGTCTTCCTACTGTGACATAGTATTATAACTTCTGCTCTGTAATGTAGGTAAAATCCTATCAGATATGGTTAGTGGCTATGCATATAATGTGATGAAAGGTGGATCATATCGCACCATAGCTTTACTAATGTTCAGCATTTCCTCATTTTTCTTTCTTTAGCAGAAGCAGTCCTGCGCCAGCTGTAACAGCAGCATCTGTGACCAACATACAGGCTTCTGAAGTCACTGTGCCACAAATAAATTCCAGTGAAAGCTCAGGGGGTAAGGAAAATGGCGTAATATATTGTTGCTATTGATTTTTTTTTTTTTTGTAACACTTATAAAGCAGTTTTTCTTCCAGTTTGAGGTCTTTATTTGACACATGCTGTAATATGTTCTCCTTGATACGCAGATTTAATTTCTTTAGGTCTCGGGAAATCATGGCGGAATATTTTGTGCCGCGATGTTTGTTTTTCTCTTATTCTTGGGGAGTTATATTTGCCATACACAATAGCAGCAGTTTTCTGATGACCTGATGCAGGTCTGTAGTTCAGTTGGTCAGATGAGGAAAAACTATCTAAAGCTGGAAGCACAATTTTTATATTGATTTTTAATCCATTTTGTAGTTAAGCCCAGGAGTTGGTTCTGTACTGTCTGTAATCTGTGCTCCCATGTTCCTGCTCCTTGTGCTTCATGAAATTGATTCTAGGAATGAAAAAGACTCAGTTGTAATCAGAACACGTGCTCCTTCTACATCTTTTTAGATATGTCCCACTGTGTTTTCTGACTTTATCTTCCATATTTTCACAAAAAAAGTACACTACACTTAATACTTTAAAAAAAAAAAAATTAAAAAAAAATTTGACATTTTAGTGAAAAGTCAAAGACATCTGGTGGAAAATATTCACTTAGTAGAGTCAGCTACTCCTCTTTTTTGATGGAACTTTAGCTGTATACAAGGAGCAAGTCAGAAGTAGATGGAAAAGGGGACCAACTGGTTAGCCTTTCAAGATGAGTTCTCCCTTATTTCACTCCGATATGTGGGATGGTTGGGTCTTACTGTTTTGATTTTTATCATAAGTCACAGGTGCATCCATATAAGTTTGTCCATGAGCACTAAATGGAGCTTAAATTGCATGACTGTTTTATGGATTTGGAAGCATATCAGAAGTTTTTCATTCTTGTATTTTGGTTAATCAAAAGCAGTCACCTGATAGTTACTAATGAAAAATTTCCTCAGTGTAATTTTTCTCACCCTGGAGCATCTCCCTATGTGTGCTTATTGGTTTGAGGTAGGCAACTGATGAGGTAGAGCCTTGTCATTTGAAGCATTTTTCAATAGGATGTATGGAATGTCAGATCTTTGTCTGATGCTCCGTGGTGACTTCATGTCTGTCATTGCATACTCTGAGCCTGAGAAATTATAAACTTCATGTTTGAGGGACAAAGGGAGCATCAGATTGCTCTTGTATTTGGTTTAAGGCAGTCTTTGGCAATGCACATATATATGGCCGAGTACAGAAACAGTAAAACTTCTTTGGATACCAAGAATAATATAGCTATATTAGCACAGAGCTCTGTCTGGGCTAGTATACCCTGCTGTTAAGCAGGATTAATTAGACCAGAGTGTCACTGACATGACTATCCTGTATCTGGTACAGGAATTCTCTCTCAAAAGGAGCTTGTATGCACACCTGCAGTTGCAAACATGATGCACCACTAACTGTACCACTTCCTTGATGCCTGCTTGATACCAGTGTTTTGAGTAGAGACCAAAAATACCAGAGATTGAACTGAAATGGCTGTGTCAACTCATATTGTTGAAGCTTTTAAAATTATTTATCCATAGGTACTTCAAATGAAAGCATTCCTCAAACTGCCACACAACCAGCCATTTCTCCACCACCAAAGCCTACCATCTCTAGAATTGTTTCCTCAGCATATCTATTAAATCCATCACCAAGAACTTCAGGAAATGTTGCAACAAAAATGCCTAGCCCTGTCACAGCAGTGAAAAGGACGTCTTCTCCACATAAAGAAGAGTCTCCCAAGAAAATGAAAATTGAAGAGGTATTTGAGATTTTGAGATCATACCGTAGCAATGTCCAAAACTTTGAATATTCATTTCAGCTGCAGAGTGCTGATTGTCATATTCCAGGTTTCAAATATTTTATTAAATGGGTTGTATGTTTCCTACTCTGGTTGTGTTGTTGCTTTATGTATTCAGCTTATTTAGGTGTTAGTGGGTTTTTTATTACACTGATGTTCATCATGTGACACTGCATTAGCACAAATGCTTAGATTATAAATTCTTGTCTTAAAAGCAATTTTTTGTTAGGGTGTAACATGTTAAGTCTTACAACTAATTATGTCTTTAAAAACACTTTATGACTTTATTTTCTTATTGTTGATTTTTTAAAAATATGTTTTTATGATTTTTAATAGTTTCTGTGTTTGTTTGCCTTTCAGCAGGATGAAATAAGTGAAGATACTAGCTGTATAGATTTGAATGAGCATGAAAAAATGGAAACTAAGGTATTTATGCCTAGAACATATAATTTTGTGTATATTAATCGGGGCTCTTCCTAGTGAAAATTACTGTTTTCCCCTCTAGGAATGACTGTTTGTAGATACAGCATAGGCTCTTCAGTAAAGATATCAAAATTACATGTTATTTTTCAATGTGTATGTCAATATTAATGAATTGTAGTACATTACCCCTAAGCTGAACCTGAATCCATGGTCACATAGGATAGTGATTTCTTTGCTGGTCTGGTCATTGACACAATACTATGCATAGTGAAAAAAGTAATGATGACATTTATACTTAAATTTGTTAAATCAGATCATACACCTTGTTTTGCCTGTATCCTGAACTCAATATATATTACTTAGTTAAAGAACGGTTGTCCTATGTATCTATTAGGATTTTTGCATATTGGGCTGAGAATTCCTAAGCCAGGTGCTACTTTGCTCACTTTTTAGATTAAAAAAAATAAATCCAAATGATGGTAAATAAATATTTTCTGATAGTAAAATTATTGTATGAAGTTACAGCATACCTTCTGGGGACTTCCAGAGATTCAAGCATGCTCCTAGAGTATATTGTAATTTAGCAGACAATTCTGCTTACTGATGAACAGGAGGAGTGACAGTCTGTCTTTAGCCTTACGATAGCAGCTCTCCACTTGGGCGGATATGGTTTTTACAGGGCACATTGTGTTGTATTTGGAATACTCTGGAAAATGCACTGAGAAATTAAAATATCTATTAAAGCGTTTTAGTGCTTTGGTTTATAGTTTCCACTCCCTTAAGTGAGGAATTGTATCTTGTTATGTAGTCACCTTGAAATCTCTTTGAACTCAAGACAGGTGAAGGCAGAAATGCATGTAAGCATTTAATCCTGACATTGAAAATAGATCATTTGGATACAGATCATTATAAAAGACATAGGTAATCCTGTTAGCTTTTACTGTCAGTCTCCTCTAAATCTTATGTCCTTAATATGCATGGAAGGAAGTGGAGGAATGAACGTCTTTCACATAAGCGTAGATTTTTCTCCATTGAAATATGTGCCTTTTTGTTAGTGTGGTTCACTAAATGATACAATTCTAACTAACAGGCTGTTTTCATTAAAACAAGTATGTGACACTGACCTGCATTAGCCATGCAGTCCCACTGTTTTACGTGAAAAGCTGCCTTTGACATTCATCTATTCATCCAAAAAACTGATTCAAGGAGTGGAAAAGCAGTTGAATTTGCAACAAATTCAGCAGCTTTGCACATGGTCTTCCTTGATGCTACACTTTTTGTCTTTAATGAGTTGAATGACGTGCAATGTTTTCCTATAGGATTCTGTATAAAAGGTGTTAAGTGGCAACTGAGAAGTGATGTAGCTTATGTTGATGTCAAATTCCTAGTCAGCCAAGCATTCTCTAGTGTGGCAACTTCTGTATTATAAAAGGATGGGTATCAATGCAGCAAGTACTGACACTTGCCTTTTTTCTTTTGCTGTATATGCACAGCTTAAGGCATTCTGGTTAATGGAGTTCTGTATAAATAGTTTTTATAGTTGGAAGCAGTGTAACTGTGGTGATGCTTTGGTTTTTTAGGAGCAACTTGAGACAGACGTGAATGTTAATTCTCAAACAGAAACTCTTCAGACAACTTCTCTGCAAGCTCCTCAGGTACTGTTTTTAAAAATACCTTCTCTGTGTGTGTGTGTGCGCGCTTAATCTGTGGTGAAAATATTGACAATTAAAATGAGTCCAGATGTTAAAAATAAATGTATAATTTTTAATATAAATCCATTGTATGGAAAGCTGCTTGTTGTTACTGTCACAATTTTTGTGTTTTAGATGGTCATTGATCTTATTGAATGTGCATTGTAGCTAAACATGTATGGCTTGCCATACAAACTGACCGAAGCTGGATTCGCTCTTCTGAATTGTGCCTTCAAAGTAAGGGGCTCAGTTTATTCCTTTGTGCTTTGCACATCACAGAATAATCCTTTCTAACAAGGAAACAAATGCTTTAAACAGCTGCTGCTCAAAGATAATCTGGTAGAGGTTGAGAATGTCTGAAACGTAACTTCAGATTCTGGTATTTGGGAGAGAGAGAGAGAGAAGTTGTACTCTTATTGTTCATTAGCCAGCTGTGTTGCCCCACTGCAGGTATTGTAAGTGTAAGGAGCACTGGAAAAATAGATGTTAAGAATTCTGTGGCATTCACTTAAATTTTTGTTCTTAATATTGTAACAACTTCTAGAGAACACATCTTTGTCTTTTACTAGCATTTTTAAGCTTCTCTTAGCGCTCTACTGAAAAAGTTTCACTATCACAAAGCCTTTTATGCTCACTTTACTCATCTAATGATGTGTAGTAAATGTATCGATTGAAAATGGAGATATATTGCAATAGTATTAATGGCATTTGTTATAGGACTTTTTGAACCGTATGAGCAGTACTGAAAAAAGGTACCACAATTGTTTGGCAAAAGCTCTAGATGTTAAATGGGCACCCTAAACTGCTTCAGGGCAATTTTTAGATCATTTAAAGTTTATTTCACCTGTTGTTGAGGGATGATTGTATAAAGTTTCGTAGCTTTTACAAATTGAGTAGTTGTTACTTTAGCAAAAGTAATCTGGAAACTGAAAAAGAATGGTGGGCCTCTTCTGTCACTTTTCAGTATTCCCGCGGGCTTTGTTTTGTGTTCTGCAACACTGCTCATGTTGCAGAAAATAGAAACATGTTAAACTGCAGGTCAGCACCAACCAGAGTGGGCTGCTGGGGACTGGAGGCAGGCAGGAGGTCAAAGCTATTTTGCCTCGAGTCCCTGTTGCATTGCACTTTGCTACCACATCAGTCAGTGTTGACTCGGTTGATTTCTTTTTGATAAAACAACAATTAAGAACAGTCATTCTAATGTAGTTTTTCCCATGTATCAAATGTACCTTATAGTAATTTTGAATGTTTATAACATTAAAAAACATTTTCTGATAAATCATAGCAAGTAATGCATAATAACTGGGTTATTGTGATGTCAAATAATCTGCCAAAGTGGAAGAGAGATACTTCAAAATTTAAAACAAACCCCACAAACCCAAACAATAGAGGCTTGTTAAGCATGTGAGAAATTAATGAATCACACTGAATCTTGAGTGTGTTCCTTTTCTGTGTTTTCCTGTATTTGGCTTTAGATATAATTTTGCTGAATGGGATTTAAGTCTTTTAAGTGAGAAAAAAATTTTCAGATTATTTTTCGGAGTTAAATTCTTAATCATGTAGCACTGTGTTAGAGTTCACTGTATGTTTCCCATGTAAATCTAAGCCATTATGAAAAGCTGGAAATTTGTCTGTGAAGAGCTTTTAAACAGTCTGAAATATAAATGTGTGAAGACATATACTTGCATTGGGGACAGTTTTTCATCATTTGTCTGTCAGGGTCCGAGGCTTAACACTGAGTTGTTCAAAGGAATTTTTAAATACTAAACATGTAGATTAGACAGTAGATGTCATCGATCAGGCACACTTATTATGTGGATATTATGTTGTATTATAATACAGGTTATTAGTAAGTTCAACTTTATCTGCAGCACTTCCTAATTTCTTCCAGTTGTTGAAAAAGGAAATGCATACTATAAAAAAAGCATCATACAAATTTTCCTTAGTAATGACTGTGTAGACAAAGGAAATATCTGCTTCTGCATTTATAATTTGTAATTATCCTTATCTTGGTATATTCTTAAAAACTCTTCTAAAGATCTTGGTTTTGAAAGTTAGTGCCAATTACTACAATATTTTTCTTTTGGTATTTGCAGTTAAAATACAACCAAACTTCTTTTCTTTTCAGAAAACGCCCAGTACAGACCTTTCAGATATCCCTGCTCTCCCTGCAAATCCTATTCCTGTTATCAAGAATTCAATAAAATTGAGATTGAATCGGTAAAAACAACCTCAGGGGTCCATAAACAGTATCTGCCAACTCAACCTGTTGTCTTCTAATGCTAGAAAAAAAGGAGAACGGAGGGTGCAAGACTAGAACATGATCACAAATGGATTTAGGTATATTTTGTGCACTTCCCTTTCTGGGCTAAAATCACCACTTGATTGGAAGTCCAGGTTAGTATGTGAAGCCAGGAGTACAATTAATGTGTTAGCAACAGTTGCATTAAATATTTCGAAGGATTACTGCCTTTAAAAACATGAACACTATTTGTAGCCATATTTGACATTGATTGAATTTGTTTGATGCATTGTTTCAAAATTGATATAAAACTGGCATAAGAATCCCTTAAATGCACTTTTATGTACTTTTTTATTGGAATAAATTTTAAAAAAATTATTATATCAATTTCAATAGTAGTAATCTGCAAATTGGATGACGTTCTATGGTATATTATACATTGAAAATAAAGTGTATAGTATATCTAGTTCAACTGCCATCAAGCAGCAGTAAGCCTTTAAAATGAAATGTCAAATTTGAGGTTATAAGACATATGTTCAGGAAGTAATTGGGAAGTTTTGGTATTAGTGGGACATGATTAAGATGTGGTCTACTTTTATTTATAGGATTGTTTTAAGGTGCATACAGATCAGCAATCAAACAGCAAATAAACTTTCCTTTGAGCTAATCAAACTCCTTATTCCCTTTTTGATCCTTTTATTTCTTGGGAAAAGCTTTTCTGTTTCATGTTGGGGTGTTTTTTGCAGCTTGTATGCACCATATAGGACAATAGTTATTTATACAAAATAAAAACAAGCCAGACCCTCATTTGGGTTCCCCCCTGCCCCTTACATAATCATAATACCTTGTGGCCTGTAGGCACAAATTCAAAATTTTGTCCCATGACTAAAGTGTTTAAGTAAATATTGCGTGCCTGTGAAATATAACACCTGTCTTGATGGCCTTTGAATCACTAAATATAAGATGATTTTTGTACACTCCATAAAAGTCCTGTATGCATTGAAAAGCTTCAAATTTTAAATAAAGGCAAAAAGATTTTTCCCTAAGAATTTTAACCTTTTTATTTTTAGATGACTCATCAGAAATAGTTTTACATACTGAACAACATTGAATTTTTTAAAAAATCATATTTCTAGTAAGCACTTGACATCTAGTAAGCTCTCTACTCCTCTTTTTTTTGTTCTTGTAGTCCTATCAAAAAAGATAAGTAACAACTTTTTCTTTTGAAAGAACTGAATCTCTCATGGCAAAGAACAGCAGTATTTGACGGACGTGAGGGATACCAACAGTAATGCCAGATGTAGATAACAAACTTCATGTTACTATTACTTAAGTCTGAAATATGTGGGATGTCAAATCATACTTCCCATACTTTGATTAGCATGTTTTATGAACTCCCTTCTCCCATTGTGCTCCATCCTATTACACGTGCATCTTTCATGTTAAAATTAAATTACTTACACTCTTCCCCTTATCCTTCTAAATTAATTCTCCAAAGTCAGAGTGTAGCTTATCTTTTACTTAGGCTGTGCAGTAACCGAAGGGGTTTTTTTTGCCATTTGTCTAAGATGTCTAGTATACAATATTTCTCTTTTCCTTGCCCTGTGCAGCCTGCTGTCGTCCACCCCCCAAAGAAGGTTATATTAACAGTTGAAGTGTACAAGGTGTCTGTGTATTTTGTGTAGCTATGGAGTTTAGATCGAAATTGCCAGGCACAAATTTAGTCTTGTCATTTTGTTTACACATCGGAAAATCTTTTTCATTTTATTAAACGTTTCATGTAACTGCACCCAAGTTTTGCCAAGCTGGAAACTTGGAACCTTTCTGTATAGTGACTTTTTAATTCTAGTTTTCATAACCTGGAGATCAGACTGTTGCTTTCGCATGATGTACGTAGTGTCTCATGACTGGAGTTTGCTTTGTTTTATAGTATCTGTACTCCTTGTATTTTTCAAGAGCTATTTTGTAAACAGATGATGTATTTCTCCATTGAAAACACAATAAAAAACAGCACAATCCCATAGTTGTCTGATTTTTCTGAATGTACAAAATTGATTTTACTCTCGTAATTCATACTTGGCTCTTAAATTTTCTGCTAAGACAAAATACAGTATGGCCTTAAAGAAATACACATAAATGGATGTTCTTTAAATAAGCGTGATGTTTGACATAGGAAGTGGAAGTAACACGCAGCAGCATGTTGAGTTCCAGTCTGTTAAAGGGGAAAGGTTGTGGATTGTGCAGTGGCTTGGTGGGGGCAGAGTTTATTGCCCCCAAAAAACCCCAAAACCAAACCAAAACCCCAAACCAACTATTTTAAGAGCATCCATTCCTTGTCTCCTGATTAGGAGTCCAGCTCAAAATCTAGTTCTGTCAGCTTTTAAGAATTTAAGAAGAAACAATTTGGGGCTATACTATTTTCTTTAAAAGTTTGAACTCCATTTTTTAAAACAAGTAGCTGTAACAGTTTTGGCATCTTACACTTGCTTTTCTCTCGAGTGACTATTTCTTGTGTCAGCAGATGGCACTGTTTCTCTTCTTGTCAAATAGTTGAAGCTTGCCCTGAAATAAAAGTAAAAATTACCGGTAGCTGTGCATCACTTGATTGATCTTTGTATCAGCGTGAGCCCAATCCTCCAAATGCTTGATGTGAGTAACTTTAATAAGTAGCCTCCTTTTGACTAAAATTTCTTTAACTGCTAAACCCACTGATGATTATGGTCTTCATATTATAATTATCCTGCCTAAAACAATAAACCTTTGTGTTGTATATATTTTTCACAGCATGCAACTGCTTGTCTCGTTTAGAACAGATTCATCATCTTTATATCTAGCCCACCCCTCTCCCTTTCATCACAGCTGATGTTATTTATGGCTTTAATTCCTCTCTTATTTTCTCTGACCAATAAAAATCTGCTAGTAGATATACAAATTTCTGTTCAGTGTTCCTCAGTCTACTGGCAGTAGGCTTCAATAGGCTTGTTTTTCTGAGTTACCCATCATGAACCTCCCAAAGTAAGTTCACGGACTCATAAGGATCTGCAAACAAGAAGCTGAAAAGTGCTGTTGTAGCCAAAATAATTAACATTAATAAGCCATGGTTCTAACAGATGGCTTTAGACATACTGATTTGAATCAGACATTTGAGTTGATGAGTTCTAGCTAAAGTTGTGCCGTAAGGTAGTATGTGCGCATGCCATTTCTTAATGCTTTTTTTTTTTTAAACTGCAAAATCGTTAAACTTGTGGCTGCAACTATATAGTAACGGAGTAGTAATGAGTATCAATTGATAGTAAGTGTACCTTAATGAGAAAACCAATTTTAATCAACAATAAAATTTAAAACTGAGTTCTTCAGCTTCTAGAATAACAAAAAATAATTCAGTGTAACAAGAACACACTAGATATTACCGAGCCAGCACCTATACTTAAATACAAGAAAAACTACTATGGTAGTTACTGAGGAAGCAGAGTTTCCTTATTTTCTCATAATACATTGGTTTTTTTTGAAGGTGTGTGCATTTGTACAGAAGGCATTTTGCATGTTGAAGTGATCCTGGCATCCTTATGGAACTCTGTACATGCACTGGTCAGGCACCTTTGCTGTGCTTAATCTCTCTTTGACATCTCCGTGGCTGAACAATACTTAGCAAAAATTTTGTCGCTTAAAAGCTTGCAAGTCCTTATAGTACGCTCACAAATGTCTGCATACGCATACATTAGCTAAGTACTTGGTAGGTTCACTTTTTTAAAGATCCAGTGTTCTTACTGGAAAAACATCAGTAATAAACTTATTTTTAGTTTACTTTAATAATCTTAGTAGAATTAAGGATCTGTTCAATAGGAACAAAGCATCTTGGATTTGTTTATAGAGGCAGATGCAGTTTGATACGTCTACAAAGTTCAAACTAATAATTTGAAATATCTACAAACATCAAACATCTGCCACGATCATCACCAAAAGAATGCAAACTTTGATATCAAACTTCAGAGGGCATGTTTCATTATGAAAAAGAGAATATGATGAACTACTGCTGGATGTCCCATCTGCTTTTTGGATATTTAAACTCTTCATGTTTTTTTTTTTAATAAAGTTTAGGCATATTTGTATTGTTCTGACTAAATTCTAGAATGCTGCCTTTAGGTAACTTCTTTTTTTCTCCCTCCCAAACTTGATGAACTAACCAGATCACAGTTCTGATTCAGCATGTCTGGGGGCTTTTTAATTACCTCAGTATTTTTATGACCTCTGTATTCTGGTGGCATGTTTAAAATAAACTAAGAATGACAATGTCATACACATTTCATTAAATTTTTAACTCTAAAGATACTGAATTTAGAAAAAGCCACATTTAACAGCATACTAATGCTTGGAAAGAAACTGTGTGATGGTGTATGCAGGTATTGCCAAGCTTGGTTTTTGTACTAAATCAGTGTCTAAAGAGCCAAAATTCAGGGAAGTAATAGGTAAGGATAAAGGGGAAAATTACTATTGATGTAAGGTGATAAAAATGCCAACTTGTTGGGTAAGGAAAGCTGCATTTATTTATTTAACTTAAGAAAATGGCCAATGCATTTAAACTGCCCCATAATAACTGTGGCCCACACAGACACCGGGCAGCTTACAAGTGTAAATGTCTTTTTGTCTGTCTTATTTGTGAGCTAGCCCATCTACTTTGTGGATGCATTTTAGGTTTGTATTTTCAGAAGGAAGTTTCCTCAATAAGGCTACTTAAGCAAATGTTTTACACGCTTAAAATCTCCACATCAATTCAAACTTTTCAAGTTCATCTAGGATTATTTCTGTGACGTTTGCTTCAGTTAGGGTAATACACTTAACTTAAAACATAAAATTATTAAAGTTGAATGGAACGTTAGGTCACGTACCCTTCATTGATCGGGCATTTTGGATGGCGTTAAAATAAAAGGGGGTGGTTAGGAGAAACTTTCTAAGTAACTATAGTAAATGTGATACTTCTTAAAACAGCATGGAAGAGTTTTGTGCTACAGCTTCTGCTTCAGCGTGACTGAAACCTTGCCCTGCGTGGTGCCTGATGCCGTGCGCCTTCCAGAAATCTGGCATGCGCGTTGTCCTTGTTTGCATTCTCAGTCTGCAGCGGAGCTGTTAATAAAGAGATTGATGATAAAGTTGTCGAAAAGAGACAGTTGGACAGGACTGCTCGCCATGAGTGACAGAGGGCATGCTCTGCCTTCACAGCCAAGAAGGTTGCCCCCAGCAGAGAGCTGGCCATGCCTGGACGCTGTGCCAAGCCTGCTCCACGCGGGGGGAGAGGAGTCTGCGGCTTACAGGAAGGATTTCTACTAGATTTTTAGCCTGTGTTCTTAAAGTGAGATTTCCTTTATTTAGCATCGTCACACCATTTTTTAAAAACTTCATGGCCTCTTGAGAGCAAATGCAATCTCAGCGGTGATACAAAGGCTAGTGCAGATAAGTTCTGAAATTTTTGTGAATGATCTGCTAGGACTTTTAAAATATTTCATTGTGGTCTGGTTCAATGAAGTGAAATAGAGATCCCTTGTTCTTAAAATTAACATTTTTTGCTCTTATGGGGAATAAATGCATTATTCATGTACTCAATCTAGATATTAGCTTCTGTAGGAATCTCCCTGCCAAGATGTCGTAAACTTGATTCAACTCAGTCACATGGTTAGAGTAAGAGAAGCCCGGAATGATGGATGGAAGCGTTCATTGTCTCAGCCACAGTTCATCATGTATAATTTTTATCCGTCACAATGTATGAAACGGTAAGACTGATAAAACATTTGATAGTTTAGGCCATCTGCTCACGTAGTATATTAGAATTATTAGTGATTATTCCTACTGTTTCTTATCTTCGTCTAGAACAGTGTGGATTTTCTATACACTGGTGATCGCTCTGACCCCTAAAGGCAGTATCTCATTGAGGAGTACTTTTTTTTTCTTGTAGCATCTACTCCTTGTAGGCAGGGAGATAAAAAGATCCTCACAACCCTAATCAAGAACGATGACTTAAAAAGCAGTTTAAATAGCCTACAATTTAGTGTTTTGCTTCTGAATGTATTTACAGGAGGAAGATCAGTCCTTTTGGTCAGATTGCATTTTAAGTGGTGGTGGATCATCTTCTGTGGACGAATTGTACAAATACTGGTATACTTTTTCCAGGTTTATTTTGCACAGGATGTTGTTTCCTAATTTTTTTAAACTGGATTGAAATATGTAGTAGTTTACCAATGAATTAATAAATTCATTCTTTACATATATGTATTCTATCTCATTCTTAAAAAAACCAAAAAACAAACCCTAAGAAAAGGGTGTCTGTTCTGTGAGCCTTTGACCTCGACAGAGACAAAATCTTGTTTTGTAGTAGTTGCTGTGATTAAAAAAATGTTGAATTGACGTAGCAACATTTTTCCAGTAGTTGATATAGGCACAAGGAATTTCTTCTCAATTTTTAAATTTTGCATCTTGACTAAGGCTACTTTAAGAGAAAAAAAATATTCAAAGTTTGTTTATGAAAATGTAGGTTTACTTCTGGAGAATCTCAAGCCTGTCAATTAATTGACTGATTGTGCTAACCTAAGAAGTTTGGTTTAGGTTTTTTTTTTTTTAGACGTAGGGATATAAGCCCATTCACTCTTGTGTTGTTTTGAAGGTGTAGGAATTGGCTCATAGTCTCAGTAGTGTGGCTCTAAATGGAAACTGTCTGCCCAGAAGCTTCTGTCTTTGCAGATGAGGTCAAAATGGCAAGTTTGATCGAGTACCATTAGGACTTTCTTTTTTTAGCTTACAGACTGCTTTTGTTTGATTTACTATAGGCTGTATTTTTAAAAATACATGGAAGTCACACTTTGAGTTGTTGTGTTCACCACAGAGAGTTGATTTTCCTTTCTGGCCCATTAGTTTTTCAAAGGTAATTTGAACATTTGTTAGGTAAGTAGGCTTCTATTTTTGTTTAAAATAGAGATATCTTTACTATTTGTTACTATTTAATGCTCTAGTATGTTAAATTTTTAGGTTATGTCAAATGACTCATTTTTACTTTCAGCACCCACAGTTACGTGTCAGACTGAACCAGCATTCCTTACCTGACAACAGACAAAAATTTTCAGAGAATTGTGGGAATGAATTGTCCATTCTTGTGTGTTCCCCCAACGCTGTACTGCACCTCATCAGTGCCTTCTGCAGCTGCACCAGCTCATTTTGGTGCTATAGGATGATTCCTGTTATAAAACAGTCCTAGTGGTTTAGTTTCTTCAAAATGAAAGGGGTCATAGTTGTTTTATTTCAAAGATGCTTTAATGTGGCTGTATGAGGAGAAATAATATATAACATGTAAGCAAACAGACCCCAGCTATAACTCGTCACTAGGATATGAAGCAGTTTGTTGGAAAGACTGGCTCACAGCAAAGCCAAACCTGAATTCTAATCCTGACTTGTGTATACGTGACCTTGCCAGGGCTATTGACTCTTTGCTTCAACCTCCTTGTATATGAAATGAGATTAGTGATTATCAGGCATTTCGCAAATACTGGCTGTTAACATTTGAGAATGTCTTGGAATTTTCATATAGAAGATGCTTTAAAATTATTCCATGTGATTTTACTGTAAGCATGAATCACACACCACTTGAAACTCATACGCTAGTTTTCCAATCTCTGTTTTGTATCAGATATATCATCTTTATATCCCGCTGTAAATTAGTTCTAAGGGCATCATATGAAAGAGGAAAGGTTCCTGTACATGCTATTAGAACAGTCTTCCAGTAGATGAAAACAACAAAATTGGGCAACTCGATGCTGGTTTTATTCAGAGACATACTGCCTCCTATTTTGCCTTTTTAAAAAAATATTTTTATATAAGCACAGACACCTGCATGCAGTGTTTTTTCCCCAGGAAAAATACAGAGCGATTAAAATCCTAAAAACTGTATATCTGTTTGCTATTCTGATTATCAGCTATCTAAGCCCATCTTCCTCTTTCCCTTTGCTTATGTGTGGCCTGCAAGCTTTGTAGCTTGCTGATATGTTGGTACAATGCATGTTAAGTGTAGCATATCTGAAAATAAATTCAGGCTAATACCACTTTTCAGCTTCTGATGGTACAAACAAATTATGTCGATCTGTGGTCTGTCTCACCCTCGAAACAAAACCACTGAAGGTGGTGAGGACATCGCTGGAAGTCTGGCTTCTCTTTTCTTTACAACTCTTCAATTCTAGTTGTCCAGGCTCCGGTTGCTTTCATGTGGGAGCTTGTCTGAAAGCTGGGGAAGACGATATTGTATGGGTCTGTTCATGGTTTGCATTTAGGTTCTTCACAATGGTGCATGTAAGCCATTTTAACTTTTTTAAGGAAAACTTAATTTTGAAGTGCAATTTACATGGTAAATGCAAAAATAACCTACCACTTCTGTTTTTCTATTGATTTTAATTAAAAATTCCATTTTAGTGTATATGTCCATCAGCTGTAGATGGAAGACAAGCAGGTTAGTTTTACGAAGCAGCGGAAGGGAGTGCGTAGCATTGCACAGAAGCACTACCATGGGTTATAGAAGTTGGTCGAAGCAGCGCGGTGGAATAAGAACTGGAAGTAACGTGGACCCCTGTAACTGTCATTTTGACAACTACTTCTAGGCTGGCTGACTTCACCCGAAAACAAGTGTCTGTGCTCCTCTGCTAGTGAATAGGAGGTGCCCTACGGTAATCCCGTTTTCCTTCAGATCTTCCCAACACCTACCAGTTTTTTCTGTTTTTCTTCAAGCACTCTTCCAAGTAGTCCTGGTGTTTTAAAACTTCCCTTCCTTCCTTCTGTCTGAAGGACTGAACTGAGGCAGCAAAAACTAAACCTAATTGGGAGTTACGTTAATGTCTTCTGCACTGAACACTTGCCAATAATGCTTTGATTGTTATCCACATCTTTTATCTCTTGTTATCCAAGCCTGTCTCTGTCAAAGGCCCCTCAAAGTATCTTAAGCTTGGCCTCATATCTTCTTGCTTTAGCTGTATTTTTCTTGGACATGTTCAGTGCTTTCCCTTCCCACAGAAGCATGCTTAAAACTTTTGTTTCTGGGAGACAGGTTGTGATTAAAAACCATGAATACAAAGGCGTGCTGGGCTTTGGGATGGGCAGGGGTGCTCTGCCATGGTGTCGAGCAAACCCATCTTCAGCTGGCCTGGTCCTGTCTGAAGTACAACAGGACCTGAGAAGTGAGGCTGTGTCGCAGTATCTTGGATTGCTTCTGTGAGCACTTGTAAGGCAAGACTACTTCTCGTCAGGTTGGGAGGAAAATAACAAGAATGGTGTCTTCTGATGGGGATCCAGTCAGCCAAGGAATAGAGCGTACTTGGGATCTTGGAGTTATTTCTAATTCTTTAGAGAAGAGGTTAATAGCATTGACCTAGATGCTATAGCATTAGGATCCTTGGGGAGAGGGGGGGGTTCTTATTTATTTAGGCACTGGTTATGTGCCTGCAGATATTAAATTCAAGCTCTTCCTCATAAAACAGTCAAGGGAAGATGATTTCCAGTGTCCATTGATCAAAAAATTACAGTATATAAAAATGTTAAATTGTATGTATGTGCTGCTGATTGCCACTGGGAATTTTTCTATAGAGCATAGAACTGCTCTGGAGGAAGGACTTCTTTGTGTTGGAGTCGGAAGTATAATATACATCTTCCCAAGGGTTCTTTTACAGCTTTGTAACTGTTTTCAGATCTACAGACTGTGGTGCCTGGTTCTGTACACAGTGGAACATGCATGAGACTTTATTTAAACAGCCGTGTATATTTCCACTGATAAACTAGAAACTGAAATATGGACAACACTGATAGGAGAAGCCATGTGTCCAATTGACTCTCTTGGCACCTATCCACTTTTTTCTCATTGACTTTATAATATTTTGGACTTGCATAAGCACCTTTCATCTGATGATCTCAAAGCTTTTTGCAAACATTAATTAAGCCTCTTGATGCCCCTGTGAGCTAAATAAATACAACAGGTGTGGTTTAGATGGATAAATGAAGATACAGAGTAGTTGTCTTGCCCAAGGTCACACCATAATTTGGTAGTGGAGCGCAGAGGTAGAAAACTACCTGTCTGACTCCCCTTTCTAATCACTAGGTTTAGATCGGATTCTCCCAGATAACTGCACATGACAACAGTCTTTCACACTGGGAGGGATGGATACAGCAAATAATTGCAGTTCCTATTCTGACAATGACCAGAGCTTTTCTACCATTCTGAATTGTTACTAGGCTTTGCAAAAATAATTATCCGCTTCATGCAACCCGCCCAGCTAAATAATTAATTAAAAAAAGTCACAACTCAGAACTGTCGTTCTGTTTGTTTAATATTTCCTGATTTTACCTAATGTCCCGTAAGATGTGTAAACCATGGCTGTTCATGGTTCACTTACCTGCATCCAAGGAGAAGCTATGCAATACTTTAAAAATATTCTATATCAGGAATAGGATTAGCAGGAATATGGAGTAGGGATGAGGAAATAAAGAAGAATGGAGAGAGATTTCAGAGGACCTTAAGCTTAGTATTTCTGATATTAATTGGTTCTCATCAGAACTTTATTTGATCTACCTTGGCACCTGAATAAAGAAGGCACATCCCTACTTTTGCTGCTAGGTTGAAAAATGGAGAAATCTGGCTTGCTGTTTACAGTATGTGAAGAGCGTGTATGTACAAAATGGTATGTCGTGTGAGGGCGTTACCTTCACAGAAGACATCAGCCTTGCCTTAAGAAAATGAGGATGACTTTATTTCTCATAGTTCTTTTAGTGCATAAAATGTTTTGGCGTCCTTTTTGGATGTGACAGTGTCAAGCTCATCACCTCTGGTATTGGTTCTTCTTGCTGCTAGTAAAATAGTTAATGCTGCTAGTGAGTTCAATGACAATTGAATTGATCAATAAATTTTTGCTTTCTGCTTCAAATATCTTTATTAGACTGAGAACTAGTTACCAATCTCCTCCTGTCCTGCTGTGTTTCTGAGCAGAATGCTGCAGGTGCTGTGTTGCTAAACGTGCATCTCGCAGTGCAAACTGCCTCTTTCAGAGGGAGATCTCCAAGAATTTACAAATAAACTTCTGCGGGAAGACTTCTACTTTATATGCAGTATACTGATCCAGGAATAAACACCTCTAATTATTCCGATACTTGATGGAAGGGGCAAAGCATTTTGTGGCAAGCGTTTCGTAGGCTGCTGCAGGGAGTTGGGAGACAAGGGTAAAAGTGTGAACTCAGCTCAGTTTAACAACTAAGCTGATGATTCTCTTGCTTTTTGGTTCTTCCTATGCCTGATGCAGGAATAAGGATCTAGCTTAAGTCTGAATTCGGGAAATGGAAGAAAGATTGCTCCTTTTTTTTAAGAACTGATCACAAATATAGTTCTATCTTCATATATTTTAATGTTCTTCAAGGTTTGGTTAGGGCATTTGATGTAATATTGTACACATGCTTGTGCTATTATATATATCTCATGTCCACTACCTTTCAGTTTCTTTTTACGTTTGGCAGCATATGTAGGTTGATACCCAGTGAAATCCAGCCGTTTCTAGTCTGGCAATCAAATGGAACATGGAATGCAGCGCAGTAATGATGGAAAGCTATCAGCTCAATAACATCCTGATCAAACTCAGGCTGATTTGACCCTAAGTACCTTGCTTATCTCAGAAGTGCACACTGAGATGATTGTGGTGCCCTTGTTTAGTCAGGAAAAAGAATTAATCCAAATCAGAAGCAGAAAGCACATTGTAGGAACAATCTTGCAGCGTGTAGAAAAGTTGAATAAACTTAATGTAGGGAGATTGTAATCAATTTTTGATCAAATCCAGTTAATAGGCTAGAGCTGAATTTCTAATTTTTTTTAATATGACCACATAATGAGTATTTATCAGTCTAACTTCAAAAACTCCTATTTGAAGTTCTAAGTATCTGCACAAATGCCTATGAAATTCATCTAGTGTTAGTTGTCCATATCTCATTTACAAACATGTTTTTCTTAAGTACATGAAATAAGGAGAAATCTTTCTCTATCAAGCTCTCTCATGTATGTTATTCTGATTTTTTGAGGAAAATCGTGAGAGAGAGATGAGTTTAGTGTCATGATCTGAAGTTCAATGCACACAGATCCCATCAGACTTGGATGGTAGACAAAGCAATTCCTTAAGACGAGAAGTAGTTTCAACAGCCTGCTGTCTAAACCACTGACATACTATGCTTTTTTTTTTTTTTTTCCTTTTCTTTTTAAGAAATCCCACCACCTACAACTGCCCAGGGGATCTTTAATTAGTTTGTCTAGCACCCTGGCAACCACCAAGCCTGAGCCCTGAGAACCACCAGGAATGGGACGAAGTTTGGGTAGTGCGTCTACAGCAATGCTGTGAGGACTGGATGACGTACATCAGGTACTGGACTTGTACACTGGATAGGGCCAGGATGCGTGCAACACATCGCGTCTGAGCGCACGTATACTCTGTTGTAGCAGCTCCATAGGCAGTTAGTGTTGACATGCACTCCCTCCGTCAGTACGTTGCATCTCATTAGCAGTCTCTTTCCGTGGAGTGTAAGAAACTCCTTTTGACCGGGGCATGTTGTTTACTTCCAAACCTGTGTACAGCTGGCATAAATCCCTCCAGGCTGCGGTCAGAGCTGGAAGTTGGCCATTAATACAGGCTTCTTCTTTGTCATGATATAGACTTAAAGAAAAGAAAGCAGGTGCCCTCCTGGCATTTTATAAAGAGTCATTCATGAATACAAGATACTGCATTTTGCATATTAGCGTGAGTGCCAATATAAACCCAGCTGTGTGCAAAATAAAGTGAAATATGTATTTCAAAAACTAGGCCACAGCTTTTCTATGGTGCAATCTGAAAGCATTTGAATCAACTTTGCATATGCATAGCCTTTTCTTTTAAAATTATATTTTTCCTTGCATTTTTTCTTTTTTTTTTTTTTTTTTTTTTTATGTGGTGATTTTGTAACACTTCTCCCAAGGTAGTAAGACAATAACAAGAGCACAAGCTGAGGAAAACATAGGCAGATGCCACAAAATGCATCCTGAAAATGCACCTCTGCAGCAACTTTCCATCCTCTTCTCTGGTCCCAAACTGGAGCCCTCCTCTTCTGTTGAGCTGTGATTCTCTTCTTCCATATGCAACTATTTCTGAGAAGGCCATTGATGGTTTTGCTTGGGATTTTGTTATGCTTTAGACCAAACTCTGCAAAACTAAAACCTCTTTCATGCTTTTTTTTCAATCTTAAAATTTGAACAAAGTGGATTTGAGGGTCCATGGTATACAACTGGTACTGGGTGGTGATCTTCATGCTGAGGGCAGGAGAAATAAGAGCGGGCAAGGGAGTACAGGGGAAGTAGAAAAGAACCCTCTGGACTATGGTGGAGTTACTCACCATAGCAGATAATATCCACCAGGCAGATAACATCAGGAGTCATCTGATGTGTGGGCCTGGGTGTAACTTGCCCCTTGAGCCTTTGCAAGTCAATGATTACTTACTTTTATCTTCTCTAGATAGTCAACTATTATAAAAAATACTTGTGTAGAAATAGAGGTGCCTAGTATTTCTGCTCAGTTGATAATTAAATGCAAGATGCATTTGGTGGCTGCAGTGAAGACAATGCTGCTTCTCCAGCAGTTATAGGCGATTTCTGGTTGCAAGAAGTTACAAACTTTTCCTTGCACCAAGTTTCAAAACTTTTCCAAAGAAAAAAGAAACTGGCTTCTTATTGCTGTGATACTGTGTTATCTTGCTCCAATGCAAATAAAAAGGGGTGAAAGGAGGAATAGAGGGAAGGATGTTTTCTCCCTTGACCTGTAGGCTGGAGGAGTTTACCCACAGATTAAGCTGGAAAAGGTCATTTGTACAGCAAATTTGGGTCTGCGCTGCCCAGCCTCTGCTGTGGGAGCCACAGTTTCAGGACTGTAATACCTTTCACATGGCTCTAAGGATTCACCTGAAGGTCTGCTCCAGTCCCGAGGGGTGAATGGGAAGGCAATGGCCTGCAGCTGAGCCTCTTGCAGAGACCTGCACCAGGGACAGCTGAGGGACAAACAGGCATTCTCCCCTTCTCGAATCATAGAATCATTTAGGTTGGAAAAGACCTGTAAGATCATCACGTCCAACCATTAACCTAACACTGCCAAGGCCACCACTAAACCACGTCCCTAAGCACCACATCTATACATCTTTCAAATACCTCCAGGGTTGGGGACTCAACCACTTCCCTGTTCCAATGCTTGACAACCCTTTCGGTGAAGAAAGTTTTCCTAATACTCAATCTAACCCTCCCCTGGTGCAACTTGAGGCCATTTCATTTCCTCCCATCCTATCTCTTGTTACTTGGGAGAAGAGACCAACACCCACTTCACTACAGCCTCCTTTCAGGTGGTTGGAGAGAGTGATAAGGATTCCCCTCAGCCTTCTCTTCTCCAGGCTAAACAACCCCAGTTCCCTCAGCCAATCCTTATCAGACTTGGGCTCCAGACCCTTCCTTCACCAGCTTTGTTGCCCTTCTCTGGACACGCTCCAGCCCCTCAATGTCCTTCTTGGAGGGAGGGGCCCAAAACTGAGCACAGTATTTGAGGTGCGGCCTCACCAGGGCACGATCACTTCCCTACTCCTGCTGGCCGCACTATTTCTGATACAAGCCAGGATGCAGTTTTGGCCTTCTTGGCCACCTGGGCACACTGCTGGCTCAAATCAACCAACACCCCCAGGTCCCTTTTCTGTCGGGCAGCTTTCCAGCCACTCATCCCCAAGCCTGTAGCGTTGCATGGGGTTGTTGTGACCCAAGTGCAGGACCCGGCACTTGGCCTCCTTGAACCTCATACAATTGCTCTCGGCCCATCGATCCAGCCTGTCCAGATCTGTCTGTAGAGCCTTCCTACCGTCAAGCAGATTAACACTCCAGCCCAACTCAGTGTCATCAGCAAACTTACTGAGGGTGCACTCAATCCCCTCATCCAGATTGCTGACAAAGATCTTAAACAGAACTCACCCCAATACTGAGCCCTGGGGATCATCACTTGTGACAGGCCTCCAACTGGATTAAACTCCATTCACTACAGCTGTTTGGGGCCAGCCATCCAGCCATTTTTTTACCCAGCAAAGCTTACGCCTGTCCAAGCCATGAGCAGCCAGCTTCTCCAGGAGAATGCTGTGGGAAATGGTGTCAGAGGCTTCGCTAAAGTCCAGGTAGGGAACATCCACAGCCTTTCCCTGATCCTCTGAGCGGGTCACCTTGTAATGTTGTTTGTCCCTGAGCATCCCCTGCCACTTTCTCTGTGTGGTCCAGGGACAGGAGGTGTTGTTGCTGAGGAGCTGATGGGCCAGGCCTGAAAGTCTGGCTGTGAATGAAGGTGAAAATGCTCTCATTTCATAAATGAAGATATTCAGGTGCTGTATTAAGCTCTGTACAGGGGCCACAAGGAGAAGTAGTGATGCAGCAGGGACCTCTGCACCACATAAATATGCTTCCAGGTTCTGTAATCCAACCAGCAGATGACACTACCTTCTTTTTTTTTGCGCACTTCTCTTAAATCCTATAATGGATCCATCTGCGTTCATATGCAGTTAAAAAGTCTGATCTGATGACAACTCATTTCTCTGCAGCGAATTGTGACTGGCAGAGTGTGGCGCTAACAAAACCGGAGGAATTCAAAACTGTGTGTGTGCACTTGTGAAATGAAGACGTGGGGGGTTGGGATGCACTGATAATAGAAATTAGTCGATGTAGAACTATGTCTGATTTACTTTGGTCTATGGTTAGTAGTGTTTTGTTTTACTAGGATTCTTTGGGTTTTTTGCTAACAGGTGCTTGGCTTTAACAATATTCTTTCACTGTTTGGTTCTGGTAGATTTAATAGCATACTTGCTAAATTGAGTTTAGATAGCTTATCCTGTATATATTTATATATTTAGAGATAAGAAGTTCATTTAGGGATTAGGGAATGCTTCTTGTATATGCACCATTAGGCATAGCACATCTGCTACTGAACTAGCAATCAGCAGAATATTGACAAAAGTTATAAAGAAATCTTTTTGTTCATGTGAACACACATATATACCCAATGTTCTAGATGTTTACATGACAGAGGAAGTAGCTCCATGAGCTATAAATTAAATCCAAATTCATACTGTGCTTGGGTGAAATATGGGTACTGATCTTGGTTAGAAACTGTTGTAGTGGAGGTGGGTCAAAAGAACTGGTGATTAAAAAAAAAATAATCTTACAGCAAAATAAGATGCAACTTTTAGTTGCAGTTTCTGCTTTATGAGAGAAAGAGGAGATTGTTTTCTGGTAAATAAAAAGAAGCTGAATAAACAGTAAGTTGTGAGAATAATGAAAGGGAAAAATTAAAACTAGACTTTCATATATTATTTGTTTTAACTGGAGAGTCAGGTCTCTAAAAGTAGCCTTCAGAGCAGTAATCAAAACACAACACTCTTTTTCTTTAAAAAACCCCAACAAAGCAACCCCAAACCAAAAAAACCTAAATGCTTTAATGATGGGGAAACAGTGAAAACTCCCAGACCGTCTGGAAGAGAAGGGGAACGGAGCGACCACATTACTGACACTCACCAGCTGGTAACCAAAACCAAGGAGGGAGCAGTGAAAACAAAGGGGATTCATCAACATTGTGAGGTTATCTAGTCCTTATTCATACGGAATGCAACGCTTTATGTGGCCATTAACAGAAAAGTGATCAAATCTCTGAAACGTGGAGACGAGCCTTTCAGACACGCAGGTGGTTCTTCTGAAATGCCTGCTTGTGGAGGAGAGATCTGTGTGTATGTATATGCATGGGCAGCTCTACTCCCACCAAGCAGCTCAAGGAAGCTTTTCTGGGTTATTTATATACTTTATGGCAGGCTGTTTGCTTTATAAGAGGAAAAGCTGATTCATGCTGGTGTGGAAGCTGATTGTGCTGCCAATGGGAGAGGCAAATTTGAGGTACACGAGGATAATTAAGCAGGAGATATGTAGGATTCAAAAATATGGATATATTTTTCTAAATGAGATGTTTGCGTGTTAGTGTGGGGGGCTTAACTGCAGGTGTCACTGTTAGATCTAAAATAACGGTTTGCTCTTTGACTACTGCTGTCACAATAGACTCTTTTTTTCCTACCCAAGTCCCACTTGTGATAGTAATGTAAAATCTAGAAAATGTGTAGCAAGTGTAATCAATTCAAGCTCTGTATGAGCGTGCCTGTGTGCGCATGTGTGCTTATGTAGGCACTGAGGGTGTACCTATACATTCGGGGTGTATCTGTGCACATATACGCCCCACCAAGAACTGTCTCAGCATCTTGACAATAAGCTCAAACATCTTCTACAAATTAGGCTTACAACTTTTAGTCTGAATCTTTTGAAATCCTCCCACGCTTTGGGATGGTTATTTAACTTCCACTGACCCTTAGCAAAGTGATGATGAAATCTTTAATACAGCTGTAGAACGTATAAGCGTTAACAGGGGGATTTGATAGCGAGCATATGAAATTGTTTATGGTGATTTGCAATAGCTCAGTAATTCAGAATTTGCTTGGGTTTATTTGTGGGGTTTTTTGTTTGTTTGTTTTAAATAGTCTCTGGCTTTTTTTCAGGCAAACAGGCCTGATTCTTCCATGGTTGTTATTCTGATAATAAGTAAAGGGCTGCAAGTTTTTTTTTCCTCTCTCTTTTTCACTTTTTTCTTTTCTCTTTCTTTTTGTTCCCCTTTTTTCTTTTGAGGAAAAAAGAGGGAAGGAAAAAGAACTGGAAAACGGGGATTCAAAGAATCTTAGCAAAATCTTCCTTTGTGCTTAATTTGAAACTACAACATCGTGTTTAGAAAGTGAACAAAAAAAAATTATTCTGCGCGTATTTTGGAGTAGCTCCCCAACAGCTTTTTATACAAGAAATCTTAAGAGAAATGCGATATTCTCATTTAGTACCAATCTCCACAGCCTGTTCTTTCCCCACCTGGATACCGTGCCTTTAAAGCTGGTAGCCTGGTACCTGACACCGATTAGCTCACTATATTAACGTTTATGATGCTTTGTTGTTTTTTTTTTTTTCTGGGCGGTAGCTTTTCCTAAGTATTTAGGCAATTTTATGATGTCTATACCTAATCTAGATCACTTTATTTCTATTACTTTATTCACAATGTTCCTTTCTAAAATGTTGTGTTACTCACCTATCTAGGACTTTTTTGTTTCTCCTCAAATCTTGCCAAATGCTTTTGGTAAAGCAAATGTGTTCATGAGATTGAAAAATACTCTTTCCTCAAATCAGACAATGAAGTTTTTCACTTGCACAAACAAATGTATATACCCCTGAGTAAGCTCGCCCTAATTGAATCCTGAACATTCTGGAGGGATTTAGCCCTCCCTTTTTAATTTTTCTCAAAACAAAACCTAGAAATGAGAAAATATTTTGAGGTGGGAAGGAAAGGGAGGGGGAATAGAAAAATAAAGCAAATAAATTTTTGAATAAGAATGACCCATGTACTGTGACCGGAGGGCAAATGCAAATGTCTGTTTTCAAACACAGACTCGTGAATTCTTATTAGGGGTTCGTGACTGTGCCTCCAAGCACATCATTACATATTCATAAGTGTCAGGAAAATAGACTTCTTCCACATTCAGGTGTGTTCAACTAAATGCTGCCCCTTTAATCTTAAAGAACAGCTCATTTGGTCTGTTTTCTTCAGTTCACAAAGTGTTAAGGGAATATGAGATAAAAGATGCACACACACAAAAAGAAAAAGAAGCAGCAATATTCCACAAAGATCTTTTTAGTGTCAACTTAAATGCACACAAATAGCAGATGATGATCTCTTTTATTGGACTAACATTTATCCAGTAATATCCACACACTTTTAAAACCATTGAGACCTCCTCTTCAGGTGTTCATTTGAATAGAAATAGCTGAATGAGTGTTTTTATAATTGATCCCCTGAGTACTGAATGTCTAGTGCTGCATAACCAACATTTTCCCATTGCTGATTTTTTTTCCAAATTGCTACTCTGCAAAATTAGGATTTTGTATAGTTTTGATAAGAAAATTAACCTTCCAAATGCCAGATTCCCTTAATGTTACTTAGGAACTGGTGCGAAGGTACAACTGGAACTCTTGTTCTCAAATGGATTATTTCAGGTATGTGAGGGAAAAAAAAAATTTCTTCCATAAAATTACACAGAAACTGGAGCTCCCCCTCTAAAAAAAGGTTCAAAGTTTTTTGTTTTGGTTGAGTTTCTTATTGCTGTCCCATAGACAAAAAGCTGTCATCTTTAGAGCGTGCTTAATGAAATGCCTTTGCTTTCTACATAGACACAGAAACTTCATAGTACTTGTTTGCTATTGTTTGACTTCTACGCTGGATGAAAAATCTGATATATTTTCAACTTTTCATTTTATCTTTAAAGTCATCTTTAAAAGACTTTTCTTGCAACATATATTGTGTGTCATAAGAAGTAAGTTTTCCAGAGACACAACCAGGTGCAGTGTATATTTCTTTTTTTTTTTTTCTTTATTTTTTCCTATTAAAAAAAAAAAACCAACAATAAAACAACCTAGATAATGCTTGCAATTTTGGACATGGAGTTGAAAAAAACCTGATCTTGTTGTGAGGATACAGAGCAGCTGAAGTTTAACAGCATGCATTACAGGTGGCTGTTCTTTCAGTAGCCCCTTGAAGGAAATGGAATTCCTAATTGATATGAAATCATTTTGTAGCAGCAACACCTGAATAGCAGAGAGAAAGGGAAGAAGATATGATAATGACTCTGTGATAAAACCGGTTAGCATTTGTGTGCCATAGTAAACACTCATGAGTATAAAGAAAATACTAGCTAGCCACTAGAGATATCCACTTATGTTCATGATACAACCACTACAAACTCTAGTTCTATCAAACTAGCATCAAGCACAAGATCCATCTTTAATTAATTTAATCCTGTAGAGCTGAGACTCATTTTATTTGTGACTGTGCAGAGAGAAATTACACTTCTATACTTGCCTTGAACTTCAACCTTATCCTTCCCTATCAGTCATATTGAATAACACAAAAGCACATGCTCTGAAATTCATGTCCTGTTTTTTTTTTTCCCCCAAAGATTATTCAGATCTTCCTACATGTGGCTCACTCAATAAAAAGCACAGAAAATGCCTCCCCCCGCTCCTCCTCCTTTAGGAGAAAGAGTGATTTCTTTCGCAGAGGGGAAACAGTTTATTAAATCAAAAGTCTTTCTCATAATGAGTAACAAGCATGGAAATTCTGGAATAAGGCAGAAAGGTTTCTTTCCTGTCCTTGGTGCAGGAATGAACCATGCCCCATGGAAAGCAATACCTAATGGGCATAGCATATTTTGCCTTTTTGTCACCCTTCAAAAATGTGCTTTGTGGAAATGAAATATTCTGCATGTGCTACTACTGTATGGCTACCTTCTGTTTCAATAACCCATTCCAGAGGCTATGCAGGTGCCGTGGTACAGCACGCGACCAAAGAGGCAGCTGTGCGTGCTGCTGGGATCAGCCCAGTAGGGAGGGTGCCGAAGTGGTCCTCACCACTCACTCATTTCCTGAGTTCAGCTCTTACAAGGAACAATACAAAAGTTCTTTTACATTTTTTCAGAATGTATGACCCACCAAGGGGAAGCAGC
Organism: Gorsachius magnificus; assembly: GCA_034008185.1. Classification (NCBI taxonomy): domain Eukaryota; kingdom Metazoa; phylum Chordata; class Aves; order Pelecaniformes; family Ardeidae; genus Gorsachius; species Gorsachius magnificus. The sequence goes on from CM067086.1 coordinate 54,592,582, forward strand.
CAGTGGCGAGTGCTTGATGAAACCTTAAACCAGTGCAATTTCTAGGGCAGGAGTGCTGCTTCCCACCCTGGATGACCAGACTCAGTATGAAGTTGTGGTATCACTGCATAAGGCATGTGTCAAACTTTGTAGCATCTCTGATACAGCCATGAAAATACACGGACTGGAGAAAACACTGTGTGCATCTTGGTGGCACATCTTTAAGGTGCAAAAAGCTCCAGCTTCCGTGCAAGCCTCTAACCGTAGGCCCTAGCTGTGGTTCTTTTCATGTACAGGGATGCAGGGAAGAAAGTTCCTCACCTGCTATTCAAAAATAAAAAAGTACCTCTCTCTTTTTCCTTCCAAAATCAGGAAAAGCTAAAGGAATGCAAGAGCTAAATTCTAAGATCTAAAGGAAAAAAATTATTGGGCTTCCCTTTACCAGCAGGCTGCTGGAAAGCCATGTGTGCCTTTGCACCCAAACAGGCGTTTTGCTTTGGGATATGTCCCAGGGAAAGGTTTGCTTTCTCCCAAATTCTTAGGCCAGTCCTGTGTGCAGAAAGAAGAGTGGTGAGAAATAATTTTTGCATGTCAATTAAATACGCAGAAGATTTGCTCTGGGGCAAAAAAGAAAAAGCAACATTTTTTTTTTTTCTTTTTTTATCCACATTCTCAAAAAAGCAAATATAAGGCTTTAGCTAGGTTTAAAATGGGAAACATATATCAAAAAGATGTGGAAAAGTCAAATCCTGATGTCTATGTGAAGGAGAACCTGCAGCCTTCCAAGTCTCTCCTCCCCTAACTATCCCTGTAGTTAATTGTGCTACTGGCCTTCCTCCCGTGGCCAGCTTTGGTAGAAAAATTTCAGGAATAACATGGTTTATTTTGATTTACAGACTAAACACTGCCAAGCTTTGTACAGAGCAGTTATTATCTCTTTAGATTTCCTCCTATCCTTATGGTCATCTGTCAATCTTTAAGCCCTCTGGTTTTTTATTCTTAATAGAGATTTTAGTCTGAGCAAATACTCATTTGTAAGTTCGAGAGTCTCTGCATTTAAAAAAAATTATTACTGGTGTTTTGCAGGCATACACTAACATTGTAGTTACACACGAAGTACAAAGTACATTTCACATGAGTTAAATTTCATGTTAAACCTGGAACTATCTCCAGTTTACTGACAGGGAAGTGCAGAGAATAATATGGGCAACCTTTTCAAATTGACCAGACAATTTTGTGATTCTTTTTAACGGCCAAAATTAGACAGATCTCAGGGAAAATTTCTGTGAATTGCACAGTTTTGTAATTTCCAACTGAATCTGTGCATGCTCTGACTTCTAAAATACCAGGCCCAGAACATCTCAGTGCAAGACACAAAAATCAAGACAACACTCAAATAATTTGATCCACGGCTCTTCCTCCCAATCTTGCCCACATAAGCTCCCACCTTCTTTGGAAGATTACTGTTATGCCTGCTTCCTATCTTTCCCTTCAATATTTCTGTTTTCTCTCACACATAAGAGGAGAGAGTAAGAGAATTAAATGTCAAGAATTATCTCATTTTAATATGTGAGATTTCTGTGATCCGAGCCTGCTGCCAACCTACCATTCAGCATAGCCAAGTTCCTGTGTTTTATCGCTAGCTTTATCAACAAGGCCTTTGCTAATTCTTCACCGTTTACAAACACAGTCTTTATTATTATTTTTCCTATTCAAAGTCAGTCCAATAGTTCAGTTCACTACATGAAAAAGCACTGCTTTAGCACTGGGTTTCAAAGTTTCGGCATCTTGTTGCTCTTTGCCATTCTTGGCTTACATTTTGCTGCCTTTTGACTCAATTTATTTTCCTTTTATAAATTTTACTCCACTGATTGAGTTCTTGCCTCATCTTTTGTGCCTTTTACTCTGATGTGGAAGAAAAGATGGGTCTTCTATATGAATATTTCCTGTGCTAGGCCATCTTCCTCTGGTAATGGAATTGCCCCTTGCTGTGACTGAACAAGGGAGTTATTTTCCACCCTCCTCCCTATTACAAAGTCACTTCTGGCTCTTAATTCCACCTTTCTCTGCTTCTATCCTGGATTTATCTTTCTTATGTGCTAATAATAATACTTACCTGCCTCTCAGGGGTGTTGTGAAGATTAATTAGTTAATGAGCTCCAAAGATGAAAAGTGCTGCATCATTGCTAAATATTATTGTTGTTCTTATCCTGTATAGATTGAACTCATCAATATGAGTATTTCAATTATAAATCTCACCCTACCATTTTTCAGTTAGGGCCACTAGATCACATTATTCATCACTCACTCTACCTTCTGGTTCCTCTGCCTTATTTCTACCTTTCTGCTTCTGAGAATAGACACATAATGACCATATGTTCCTGTAAAGAAGGATTCACCTTTTGTTTCAGAATGTTCCCATGTTTTTTTAATATTAAAAGTCAGAGTCCACAGAGGACTCCAAGCAAAGTGATAGTTCCTGCTTCTTTACCTGAAATAAATACTCCTTTAAAGTCTGTTGCATTACCTACTGAAAACAGTATCCTCAGCAGAAGGTCCATAGAAACTCACATAACCAACTTGCTTTCTGATACCTCTCTCCTGTTGGATCAACATTACAAGGCGACCCGCTCAGAGGATCAGGGAAAGGCTGTGGATGTTCCCTACCTGGACTTTAGCGAAGCCTCTGACACCATTTCCCACAGCATTCTCCTGGAGAAGCTGGCTGCTCATGGCTTGGACAGGCGTAAGCTTTGCTGGGTAAAAAAATGGGATGGCTGGCCCCAAACAGCTGTAGTGAATGGAGTTTAATCCAGTTGGAGGCCTGTCACAAGTGATGATCCCCAGGGCTCAGTATTGGGGTGAGTTCTGTTTAAGATCTTTGTCAGCAATCTGGATGAGGGGATTGAGTGCACCCTCAGTAAGTTTGCTGATGACACTGAGTTGGGCTGGAGTGTTAATCTGCTTGACGGTAGGAAGGCTCTACAGACAGATCTGGACAGGCTGGATCGATGGGCCGAGAGCAATTGTATGAGGTTCAAGGAGGCCAAGTGCCGGGTCCTGCACTTGGGTCACAACAACCCCATGCAACGCTACAGGCTTGGGGATGAGTGGCTGGAAAGCTGCCCGACAGAAAAGGGACCTGGGGGTGTTGGTTGATTTGAGCCAGCAGTGTGCCCAGGTGGCCAAGAAGGCCAAAACTGCATCCTGGCTTGTATCAGAAATAGTGCGGCCAGCAGGAGTAGGGAAGTGATCGTGCCCTGGTGAGGCCGCACCTCAAATACTGTGCTCAGTTTTGGGCCCCTCCCTCCAAGAAGGACATTGAGGGGCTGGAGCGTGTCCAGAGAAGGGCAACAAAGCTGGTGAAGGAAGGGTCTGGAGCCCAAGTCTGATAAGGATTGGCTGAGGGAACTGGGGTTGTTTAGCCTGGAGAAGAGAAGGCTGAGGGGAATCCTTATCACTCTCTCCAACCACCTGAAAGGAGGCTGTAGTGAAGTGGGTGTTGGTCTCTTCTCCCAAGTAACAAGAGATAGGATGGGAGGAAATGAAATGGCCTCAAGTTGCACCAGGGGAGGGTTAGATTGAGTATTAGGAAAACTTTCTTCACCGAAAGGGTTGTCAAGCATTGGAACAGGGAAGTGGTTGAGTCCCCAACCCTGGAGGTATTTGAAAGACGTATAGATGTGGTGCTTAGGGACGTGGTTTAGTGGTGGCCTTGGCAGTGTTAGGTTAATGGTTGGACGTGATGATCTTACAGGTCTTTTCCAACCTAAATGATTCTATGTTTTTGTGGTTCTATGATCATTGTGAGCTATGTTTTTTGCCTTCTTTTAACAGTTATCAGAGTTATCTTTGAGTCTGTGAAATCCTTCTTTGCTCCTATAGATTGCAGTGGATCTGCTTAGTGAAACAAGAAGTAGGAATTCCCCAGAACTCTTTAGCTCATCCAGAAACTCTTCTTGCCGTGCTGTTATCGTGGAAGTTAGGAAGTATCACACATCGTTTATTTCCTTTAACTGAATTGGAGATGTGCCTGACTGTACTCTTTGTAGCTGAGTCATCAGTCAGCACCACTACTTTTTTTCTTCTTTATCTTTTTGCCTTTCACCCATGGTTCATTCTGTCTTTGGATGCTGTTCAGTCTTATATTCTCTGAAACGTGCTGAAATGATATTTTGTGAATGTAGATTTGCCTGGGACTGTGTGTCACCTAGTCCATATTTTCATCTGTTCCTGTCTGTGTTTAATCTACTCCCTCCTGTCTGAGAAACATGATGACCATTGCATAAAAATGATCCTGAACCTTAACTTCTACAAGTTCCCTTGGTACAGATCGCAGAACACCTAAAGCAAGGGCTGCTGTGCTGTAAACATGGCAGGGAAGCCAGAGATGTTCTGGTGTGGGCACAGGGTTTCCCTTTGCCGCAGTGTGTGGTTTCTGGTGCAGCAGGCAAGGATTGCTTGGGAGCAACTCCAAGATTTTAATTTTTGTTGAGGCAAAACTGCATCTCTCTTGAAATCTCTAAAGGCAAAATCATTCCCACCGCCCCATGAATGCACACGTGGGAGGGGACACAAATTTGGAACAATCAGGGGCAAACTGCCTATTTACATCCCAGGGAAGCGCCCTCAGCCCAGGACTAGAGTTGGTCTTGTCCGCCCTCTCTCTCTCTCCTCGGAGCTGTTCCACTTTGTACAAATAATTAAATAGTCATTAGGCCTGAGAGCGGGAGCTGTCTACAACACTGCTTGCAGTAAGGGAAGAACATGATCAGCCCAAAATGCTTGCAAAAGAGCTTCTAAACTCAACAAACCCTGTCAGACATCTTAACTCTTCTGTGTCACATCTAGACCTTGGGAAGCATAATCTTTCTTTGGAGAGGTGTCAGATCAAGCAGAAATAATGCTGGCTGGGCTTAATCAACAACCATATTTGATATTTTCTGCTGATTGAGCTGTCCAGTTGACTGGAAAGGGCTGACAGCAGAGAGAGCCCTGGTCTGAGCAGAGCAGCTCCCAGGCCAGCTGGTGAGGGAATGGGTCTGCGCCAGGTAATTATTGCCTAGTGCAGAGGTCGAAAGCCTCAGAGAGGCTGATGTACTAATGAAACACAAATGGGACATCTGTGTTCAGGAGTTCAGCAAAGCACAGAAAACAGAGCTTTGCCAGGAATATATGTACTACTGAAAGCAAACTCGCTTCCTTGAGCTAGGGGAAATCCACCAAAGAGTAAAGGCACAAGAAAGCCTTCTGCAATGGACTTCTTTTTGTTTGCATGACAATGTAAAGGTTTCTAGAGGTTGCTCTAGACACCGCAGCATTATAGAGGGGAAATGGGTGCACCCAAATAGCATGATGCAAGGTCACGTGTGGACACTATGGAGGGTCAAAAGAGGTAGTAAAATAAAAGTCAAGGTAAATGAGGTTACTGGGAATCTACTTTACTGACATGAAAAAACAGTATGGTACTGGGTAGGTGGGTTGTTACTTCTAAATGGCTGTATTTACAGATACAAATGTTAGCATATGAAGTCAGGGTCTGATTTTTTTGTGCCTCACATAGCCATGTGTTGTGGTTTAACCCAGCAGGCAGCTGAACACCACACAGCCGCTTGCTAACTCCCCACCCCCTCCCCAGTGGGATGGGGGAGAGAATTGGGGAAAAAAGGAAAAAAAGAAAAGGAAGTAAAATTCATGGGCTGAGATAAAGAAAGTTTAATAGGGTAGAAAAGGAAGGGAAAGTAATAATAATAGTAATAATGATGATGATAAAAGAGTATACAAAATAAGTGATGCACAATGCAATTGCTCACCACCTGCCAACTGATGCCCAGCCAGTTCCCAATCAGAGGTCCTCTCCCCAGTCAACTCCCCCCAGTTTCTATACTGACTGTGACATCATATGGTCTGGAATAGCCCTTGGGCCAGTTGGGGTCAGTTGTCCTGGCCGTGCCCCCTCCCAGCTTCTTGTGCACTGGTCAGAGCAGGGGAAGCTGAAAAGTCCTTGACCGGTGTGAGCGCTACTTAACAACAACCAAACCATCAGTGTGTTATCAATGTTCTTCTCATCCTAAATCCAAAACACAGCACTATGCCAGCTACTAGGAAAAACAAAATTAACTCTATCCCAGCCAAAACCAGGACACCATGTCATTAGAGCTGCATTTCAAAAGTTTCTCTGTTTAACACTGGGACAAAGTGGACATATTTTATATTTATACAGATACATATATATTTGTAAAAGTATAAGAGAGCACTTTCTACAAAGTAACTACCAGAAGGCTCAGGGCACTGGTGTTACTGAAATAACACTGTCATAGTCACATTTAAGAGGAGTCTTAGGGCACGTATGAGGTAAAAGGATTTCAGGATAAAGTCTGCACGCCAAGAACAGCCTCTCAGAATGGCCAGGGCCAACTTAAGCAGTTCCTTAGGGCCTCCCTATCAAGTTAACTTTGCTCATGTTTGGGGATGTTACCCATTCTGGAGGTGCAGGATAGCTGTTTAAAGGGGGAGAAGCTGTGAGGCAGGGAGCTGAAATTCACCTTTTTGTCTGGGAAACAAAGTTAAATTGTGATATCCTTCAAGTCTCTGCAAGTTTCACCAAAGCGGGGAGGGGAAGATGCGTGCTGAGGTCTGCGCAGGCACGGCCGTGTCCTTGGTGCAGCCAAAGCCATGTGAGGACCTGTCCTGCTCTCCCAGCAGTGCGCAGGCTGGGTAGGAAGCACTGGGGCCCAGGGCAGGTCTCTGCTGGCCACCATGAAGCTTGGGAGACAAAAGGCCCCAGGTGCTGCTTGGCCTCACCGGTAGGTGGGCTTCAAGGGAAAAGAACCAGCTGGGCTTGAAGCACTGGTCCCCATGTAAGCAGCTGGTCAGCAGGGAGGTAAAGCCAGGCTTATCCTTGCCTTTTCCCAACCTTGTTTTTTTCTGCTAAGTTAGCGGTGAGGAAAGAAAAAAAAATTAACTTAGCTGGAGCTGCTATACCTGGATCTCTTCTAGCCACAGAGAGCCTTGCTGTGTCCTGCCCAAAGTTATCAAGGTGCCCTCAGAGCAGCAGGACTTGGAGTTTGGTGTCCATTTCTGCAGAGAAGTTGTCAATATTCCTGATGTTTGGAGGAAACTTAATGTGCACTCAGGTTGTCCCTGTGAAGGTGAGTACAGCACTTCTCTAATATTTCATTGCAGTGTCAGTGATGGGTGTGAGCAGACGTCTGATGCAGGATGAATCTAGGACCTTCTGGCTGGGAGGCGAGAGCGTGAATGCCAGCACAGAGGTCCCAACTATGAAATGTCATGAATGAACTTTGCTCAAAAGTGGTCTCTGAAAATAAATAACAGCAAGAGTAGCATAGGGGTTTCTTTTACACCTTCCAGGTTGTTAGCTCTGAACACTTTCATTTTGCCCATAAGCTATTTGATGACTCATTTTAGAATTAATGCCTCCAAATATGAAGAATGTATGCATATTTCCTCCATGATACAAACACTCTAATCAACAATGGCAGGGTACAGTGTTTGTAGTACAGGAAATCTGAGCTGGAATTGGCTGGTGCCATGACACTGCCTCAGGCTGTGACCTGGTCACATCCCCATAGCCAGGCAGGAGGAGGCTCCCAGGGAAAATATACACTGGTTTTGGAGCTTAACAAGGGCATTCTTCCCATCCAGAAGCTGCTAATTCTCCCCCATCACAGAAAGGACACTGTGGCTGGCTTCTATGTGAAGCACAGCCGGTGTCTTTAGCACTGACATCTTATGGTGTTACTTGTAAGAGCAGGGGCATTTGCTGTGTCCTCCTGCTAGCCACCAGTTTAGGTGATGATGTTCAGCACATCTAAAACTTCCTCCTGTTTTCCTAACTGCACGTAGTATTCCTTGTCTTCTGTGGTATGTTGCTGTATCGTGTTCATTTCCCTTGTTAGGACATTGCAGATCTTCAACGGCATAACGACTTCATTTAAGTGATGGTTGAATTGTATGTATTTAAAATTAAACATCAGTTTACTGAGCATGGTTTGGGATCTTTGGCTAAAGGTGCAATTTTTATGTCATCTGTTATTGTAAAAAAACCTGCCAACCTACACTTGGACAACATAATGGGACAAATAATGCAACGCTGTGTTCTGCCACCGCTTTTAGACCCTGCTTAGATTTCTTTTCCATGATTCTCATATGACAAATTGCTGTCATTCAAGACTTTAGGAGGTGATCACTTATGCTTAGTGGTGTACTTTGATCAGCTGCTCTAGCCTGCTTCTTGCACACCGTGAATGCTGACCGCTATAGCAAGCTTTTGGTTACTCCACTTCATAAATTTGCAAATAGAAATGACTTGTCTTGAGAGGCAGCTTGATAGTGATGAGCCAGTGGCTACTGGTTCAACCGGGACTTTAACCAAGTACTGGATGAGTTGCTAAATCTGAGAAAAAAATATTTGGGGGAGGTTGAATTGAACTCTTTTACTGATGAGAAACAGTTTCTTTGTTGCTTCTGACTCTAGACTAAACTTGCAGGAGTAAATACATAAAATATACTTGGCTGTTGCCATGATTAAATCTTAACACAATTTGTAGAAAAGAAGTGTTGTCTTTTTAGAATCGTTCTAGTCCTGGTGAAGGATGCCTGCCCTTTGTGGTAGTTGGAGAGACAAATCTGGGCTAGGGAGCCCTGAGTGATAAAGCCCCAGGTGAGAGGGAGAGCCAGGAGGGCAGCATAACGGATCAGAGCTCTGGAACCATCCATTAGTGGAACTAAAATCAAACTGAATTACTTTAAAACAAATTCCTCTAGAAAAGCATGAAATATTCAGCGTAGCTGACAAAGAAGGCCATGTGGTCTTTTGTTTCACTACTTTATTAACTGAATGAAAGGTGGGAAGCTGAAAATGAGCTGTGTTCAACTTCCTTAGCATTACCTAGAAGTGCTATCCTGTAGCACAAGGAATGATACTTAGATAATTTTGTTAATTCGGATACTGTTCCTCATGTCCTGCCTTCTCACTGATGATGCTGGCTTCTGGTTACCTGACTTTAAACCAAATTCCAGGCACAGCCAGGGCAGTCTGTGCTGACACACATAAAAACAGCTACTCTCTAGATATGAATTCTTTGCCATTAAGTTTTGTGGGACTTTGTGGACACAAGCAAAAGGAGATCGAAGCGTGCTCTGTAGTGAGGGACTGTGCTGGTCATTTGGCCAAGACAGAGACTGGTTGTACACAGCCAGGTGAGTTAGTAAGGTGACACTGAAAGTATGGGGTCAGCCCAAGGAAAAAGCTATAGCAAACAGATGTATGGAGTTGGGATGCATATTGCAGCCCTGGAAAAGGTGGTTGTTGCTAGCACACGGGTGTAGTAGGAGACCTGCTGCTCCAGAGATTGCTTGTGTTTCTTTTCACAGTGCTCCTGGCCATAAGAAATGTGGGAATTTGAAGTCTGCTAGACTTCCCTGCTAGAGAAAAGGAAATGTCCCAGCCAGGTTTTGGGAGCCAGAATTATCTTAATTCAGTTAATCCAGATCTGAGTCCAAATCCTTTTGAATTATTTTTCCAAAGAAATGGTTAGCCTGAAAAATCTGGAGTACTGCACTGTATCTCCAGCCGGGTGGCTTTGTTTAATCTACTCAGTGACTCTACAACATACAAATTAGCTCATTTACCATGAGAGAATGTAGATGAAGCTGGAATCATTTGTCCTAACAGCTTTGGGGAAGATTATCAAAAGGAGCTAGAACTGGAGCCTAGAGAGAAGAGAGCGAAAATCTGTCCAAGTTCTCCAGACTGTAACTGTCATTGGAGATTACTGACAGTGGTAACCAGATAGGAGGTTTCCCTCTAGAAGAAAAAAGGATTGAGAAGTGGTGTCCCTTCTCTGGACCATTCTTCCAAGTACAGTTCCTTCTGTGCCAGAAAAAAGAAGATGAGTTAAGAGGAAAATCTATTGCCTGTCAAGAAAAAGATGCCCATAATGCCCCTTGAAAAAGGCAATTTGGAGGTGTGAGAGGTCAGCATGTAGGAGGGGGTGACTTTCCACAGGCTTTCAGACAGCAGTTGCACCACTGGGTGAGAAGGATTCGGTCTAAGTTTGTCCTGTCCTCATCACCCAAATGTTCAATGTCCCTCTGTGAAGTACCACAGAAAATCCCGATCAGCATTCATGAAAAGGGACAACAGCTGAGTGTTGGAAGCCACTAAAATCCACTGTTGCTCATGTCCTTGGACCATTCCCAAAATGGCTTCTTGCTTGGGCTCACAGACAGTTTGTCAAAGGCTTGCCTCTGTTTTCACTGTACTATGTGGAAGCTCCATCCACACCTCAGAGGACAACGTGTAGAGGACAACCATGTTTTAAGGTCAGCTGTAAATTTTCGGAATGGCCTTCCAGTGGGCCTCTTCCTCCATTCCTATCAGAGAAGTAATTGCCCAGCTGTCTCTGTAAAGAGGCAGATCCTCGCTGCCAGGAGGTGCTCGCCCTCCTCAGGTGACCATCTAGCTCCCCATGTTTGCTTCTCAGAGCTGCTCCAGTCCCTCTACTACCTGCTGGTTCTGCGATCTGCCTGGGGTCTGTAGAGCATGGCCTGAGCAGCACCAAACTAAACAGCTGCATTTTCATCATCATTGAGGGTACGTGGGTGCTCCTACCTCCCAGTCTTGCCTACAGGAGTGCTGTTTCTGCTCTTAGGGCAGGCAGCACTTGGGCAGGGACCAGGATGTCCTCCTTGGTGATGTCGAGTATTGCAGTTGCTCCACCCCTGCTGTGCCACTGGGCAGTGGGACAGGTCAAGGTTGACATGTAGCCTTGCTAGCTGAGAAGCACCTTGTGTTTGGATGGCCCCTTTGGATGGCCACGCATGGCTGGGCATGACTTCTGTTGAAAGTGATGAGTAGGAAGGACTGGCAATTGTGCCTCCCATTAAGGTCAGCTGCCCCAGACACAGCAGAGGGCCAGAAGAGCCCTCAGAGGGAAAGCAGAGAGGGCATGTCCAATTTTTCTGGCGTTGTTTGCTTGTTTGAGGCTTTTTTGTGGTGCTGTGTGGAGTACAGAGGCCTTGCCCACTCTTCAGATAAGCACAGTGTGAGGGACTGAAAGAGTTAATGTATGTTGATGTCTCAAACATGGTGGCAAAGTGGGTTGTGGTCAGCATGGCTGTGGGACCACAGGCAAGGGGTCAGTTGGCGTGGGATGCAGGGGGCACGCTGGAGGCTGGGTAGTCCTATGTTCTGATAGGCCCACAGTCTTGTGTTCACCAGCCTGACATGACAACATGACATATATAGCCGGAGGTCATGTGGATTTTATTTGAGGAAGGGAATCTCAGCCACCCAAAAGACCCTTCATGACCACCCCCCCTACAGTGGTGCCTGCGCAGAAGACCAAGAGCTATGTAAGTCCTTGAGAGGCGGGAACTAGCTTCAGGGGGCATGACTCGCAATCGAGAGGTGGGAACTAGACTATATAAAGGCACAACCCGTGTGTGCGCCCACCGCAGTTTGTCAGCATCATCGCAGGATCCAAGGGTGGTGAGCTCCGTCTCTCTCTCTTTTCCCTTTTCCTTTCTTTCCTTTTCTTCTCGTAAATGTCTCAATAGGACCCACGTGGTCTACCATTACACTTTCCCAGTTCAAGTTGCTTCTACCACAAATAAAATGTTTAACCAATCGTTTGGTGTCATTTTACCTCAATTTAGCCCAAGGGAATCAAGAACCTACTACAACCCTGTGAGTTAACCAATCTGGATCAAAACAGACAGCCATGAAATAACTGTTTGAGGAGGAAGAAGTGGATTTCAGTGGTTTGGGTGCAAGGCTGGTGCTCCGATACCTCCCCAGTCTATGGATGAGAAATGCTGTAGTCAAGTATTAATGGAGGGGTACTTGTTTCTCTTCTAATTTGTTTCTATTCACAAATTTGCTGCCTGTTATTTGTGGCTTCAGCTTTCCTTCTGGCTTACATCGAGTATTGACAGAGCAAAGAGGATACTGTTGCCCTGCATCCAGACTCCTAAATATTGCTCTCAGCCAGTTCAGGCCCCTCATGGCCTTGAATACCTGTGGCAGTAAGTGATGGACTGGAGAGAGGCCAGTTTGGTATCTGAAGCATCTTTCCTCCCTTCGCCCTTTCTCTGTGGTCGTCAAGCATGCAGGGCATGACAGAAGAGAAAAGGGAGCAACCCCCGTCCTGGGAGGATGGCGGGGCAACTCCCTCCCACAGCTAGTGCAACCCAGGCCATATCCCTGTGACTCTCCTACCTGAGCTCTTCAGGAGTTAGGCTGCTCCCCTACTGGGCTCACCTCAGTGCCGGCGATGGACAGCCACAGCACTACTTTGGAAGTTTTCAAATCCCAATTGGAGAAAGACCTGAGCAACATGGTCTGGGCTCAAAGACAACCTTACTTTGAGCACGGGCTTGGGCCAGAGCCCTCCTGAGGTCCCTGTCAGCCTGAATTATCCTCTGATCCAAAGGTGTCAGACAAACTGGTGAGTCACTGCTTTCCTTGGCTGGAGATGATGGTGGTGGCAGCTGGCAAGGCCTCAGTGCGTTTCCTTGGTGGCACTGTGGAAGCACATTGCTCCCCTGGCTGTGCTCTTGCCTTTCAGAGGTTCAGGATGTGACTGAATTTGGGGTTTCCTAAAGAACAGGACTGGTGGAAATACCAGAGATGTTAACAACCATGGGTCTGTTTCATAAATACCTGTAGATTGAGGCATGATTGGACTATTCAAAGTGCTCCACTTGCCTTGAGTCATCAAGGGAAAGGTCTCATTTTGGCACTAAGATGGGAGGTGCTGAGTCTGATGTGGCACTGGGTGCTGAGACCTTGAAAATGTGACTCAGAGCTGTACTTCAGCCTTGGCTCAGAGCTGTGAAAATGGGTATCAGAGGACACTGCCCTGTCTGAGCTGTCTTTCACCACGCTGGCGTGAGTCATCGCTTAGCATGGAGCACAAGGGAGAGGTGGCTGATACCACGTGAATGCAGCCGGGAGCCAGGGTGAGCGCTGACAGGGATGTCGAGAGTGCTGAGGATGAAGGAAACACTGCCTAAGCCCAGTTTTGTGCTCTGAGTAGATAGTACAATACAGAAGAGGCAAAAAAATCACATCTTAGTCTTCCAATAAATTCTATGCTTTCACTTAAAAGTGGAAAAAACAAACAAACAAAAATCCCCAAATAGGCTTTTAATCTTCATAAGTGCAGATGATCTGTACGTTCCACAAAAAAGAGATGTAGAAAACACACACACCTTTTAACTAGTGAGCAATTTAAAGACTAATAGGATTCATCCATAATTACATAGTTAAGTAAAATTTATGTATGAAGGAATTAACTGATTTCCCTGAGGGCAATATAAACCATAGAGACAGTGCTCTCATTTAAAAGTACCATCTCAATGTTAAAATACTTTGTCATTCTTCTGTAGCGATGGTTAGGTGCTGTGAGAGCCACATGGAAGTTTATTTACTGATCCGCAGACAACTGATAACAGATCTCTGCTTTGTTTGGAATAGAAAACTTGAACAGCTTGTCTGCACCTCTCCACTCGGACATTAAATCAACATGGCTCTATTAGTGGCCCTAGGATGCCAGCTGAGCCATCTCTAAGCCTGTCACCGTGATGTCTTCATCTGTAACCAGAGCAGACGTGAGCTCCTGGCAGCTTCGGGAGGTGACAACAAATCCAATTAGCTCCTCTCCATGGCGCCACAATACTACTGTGAAACGGCCTGACAGGGAGGGTGGCTGCAATACCCCGCACAGTGGGCCATATCCTTCGTATTTAAAAAAAAAAAATTAAAAAAATCTACCAACACTTAATTGCTGGAGTGACTTTCCAGGCGGCTGCTGGAACCTCGTGCACAATCTGGTCAGAAATGTGAGCTGTCCTGGAGGGCTGGATTGTGCACAGCTTGGGGAGGGCTTTGCGAAAGGGTAAAATGCTCCAAGAGGATAAGTCTGTGCCAGCACTTTCACCCCCCTCCCTCACAAGGAAAATTCGGTCTGGAAATCATGCAAAAGCCATCCCCTTCCCGCTCCGGTCCCATGTTGCACAGAGACAGGGACTTTTGGTGCCTGGAGGTGGTATGTGCTCCATACTGTCTCTTTTGGCTACAGTATAAGCCAAAAGATGGAAGCAAACTTCCCACTCCAGACTTTGTCTGCTGGAAGGAAACTGGGGGGCTGCTCAGTGGATGTAGGATTTGGAAGCAGACAATCTAGCAAAACTCTTCTAGCGCTGAATGGGAGGGGTTGATAACGCTGCTCAGAAGTTGAGGCTGGGCTGGCTGAACTGGGACAGTCGTATTTAAGACAGCTTCCTTCCTCCCAAACTAGTTAGCTAGTGAAAGAAATATTTCATGTACTGATTAAAAGTTGCTGATATCCCAAGAGGCATAATGCATTAAGTCATTTAATACTTTTAGGCACTCTCACTAATGTGATACTTTTGCATTTTCTCACCAATACTTGTATATAACAGTGTAAGGTGAAGTAGGCTGGGGAAAAATAGAGACTGAATTTAGGGTCCTCTTGAATAAGAAACTAAATCTAGCTGCTTCTATTTTGTTTTCACGGTCATAGAGGCCATCAGTGAAACCTGAGCATATCTGCTGCTGAAATCTAGTATACCTGAGATGAAAGAATGCTTCCCAGTGTTTGTGTTCAGGTGTTCTCCAACCCCATTCGCGCAGGTAAATTCTGGCTCTTCCAACGTTGAAAGTTTTAGGAACCGTTGTAACCATACGCTGCTCTTAGAGAAATCATTGAAGTTAATAACTAGCTTGATTTCTCTGCTTTCGGTGGAGTGAGCCTGGAGTTACATCAGGGCAACTGTGTTAGCCACAGTTTAGTGACTGTGGTCACTAGACTAAATCAGACACCTCAGCATATGTTCTGTTTTCCAAGTTAGGGAGGTTGTACCTTTTTGCATATTATGAGTCTGTGTTAATATGCATTGTTAACAGAACTGGTCTACGGGTGACTATGAACTTAAGGGAAGGAAGGGTTCAGCAAAGCAACAGTAAATGGTTGCATTGCTGCATGTCTGCAAACTTGTTTGAATGGAGAATCTTCATTCCTCCAAGGACAGTATGTCTTAAAACCAGACAGAAAACAGCATTTGTCTGGAGCCCAGATCTGCCTTGTCTGGTGATGGGGGTTCAATGGGGGAAAAACAACTTGAAAAACTGCAGAAATGGTGTTCTGAGGAAGCACAGTATTACTATTTCCAATGACTTAAATGCATATTTTTTAACTGGTTCCCCTGAAGCTCAACTTCCATGCTTTAAAAGTGCAGTGAGATCTGGGAACATTTCAGCACTAGTCATGATTTCTGAGGATGGATTTCTCTAGGGAGAGCATATTGCAGCAGTGTTTGCCTCCCAGAGCCAGGCACACACTCCAGTCAATGGCAGTGCAGTTTGCCTCCCAGTTGTCAAGAAGCCAGTGTAATGTTGGTTGCATGCCACTCCCTTGAGGAATGCCTGTGGGCATGGCCATGCCACACCTGAGAAACTGGGCAAAGGGAAAACAAGAAAGGGAAAAAGGGGTAAGTGGGATAAAACAAAGGGTTTAAATTTTTTTCTTTTTTTCTTTTTTTTTTTTTTTTTTAACAGAAGCAGCTTGCTGCAAATATACATAGTTAAATCAAACTCAGTCCAGATTAATTGGGCACAGTATCTAGGCATGTGGCTGGTTTACAGAGCAACCAAACACTCAGTAAGCCTTGGAACTAATGGACTGGTTTTGGAAACCAATCGAGTACTGCCAGGCCCAATTACTTTCAGCAACATCTTTCTGCTACCAAAATATGTCACTGTGGACTTTGGCCTGCTTGGTAAGAGCCACTCTGCTAGCTCACTGATGAGCATGATCCAGACCTTGAAATAAGCCTACACAGCGTAGAGAAAAGGATACTCTGGTCATCAGCATAAGGCTTTGTCTTAACCAGCAATTAGCAGCTGTAGTGGTTAAGTCTAAGTTTTATTTTATGCTAATTACATGTATGCTGTGTGTAACAGTGCAGTAGGTAGTTGAAAGGAAGCCTTGCATTCTTCAGCAATGAGAATGCAAACAGGTGATGGGAATTATGGTCTTAGTTACCCCAACTGCAGATGCACATGGACTTGCAACCATACAGTAAAGAGAAAACTTGAGGGAGAAATAGTTCTAGAGATCTAGAGCAAGATGTGAGACCACAGAGCTGATTTGTTGGGAAAATACTCCCAGCACAGCTCTCATCACAGGCTGCTCAGCTGGACTTATTTGACCACAAACTTCACAGTCAGGCCAGCTCTGCTGAGACAGTGGTGGCTAACATAGATACTTTGTAGTGAATCTGATTGATGCAGTTCATGAGTTGGCTGAGAATTTGCATTATTGTGTGCCTTTAAGACAAGAATTTTTGTGGCTTTGCTGGTGGCAACAGAGTTTTGCTTTGCCATTTTAGGGAGACGGAAGGGATGGCTGTAAAATGAAACTTGAAGATTACGTCTTCTGTACTGGGCATCACAGAAGCTGTTAATGAGCCCTCATCCCCTACCCCTCTCAAAGTTACACACTCCTAAGGTGCTTACAGACAATAGTACCCTGAGCATGATAACTTTCTGCCCCAGCATGCAAGGAGAGCTTGCTGTGACACATTGGCAAAGGGAAATAGAAGATGCTTTTCTGTTGAGCTGCTGGTCTCTGGTCTATCGTCTCTTGGAGTTCTGCTTTTATGATGATTGTGAAAAAAGACTGGGCATAAAATGCTGAGGCTCACTAAGGTGACTGGACACTGAAGATGGCACTAAGATTGCAGAGATCTGCAATGCAGGGACAAGATGAAGTTCAGTTATATGCTCTCCCGGGAATCAGAGAGAAGAGGAGAAGGCATTTGTAGAGTGACAGCAGAAAGGTTTAAAGAGCAGGAGTGGAGAAGTTATTTGAGTAGGCTAGGAATGGAGGAGATATCTCATTTGACAGCTGAAGGTGATAAAGGCACAAGAGGAAGAGGGGAAGGAGGAAGTGTGAGACCATGTGTTTCTAAGGCAGGTGCATCAGGGAAGAACAAAGGTGATTTACTTCCTGGGGTTTTTGCACCAGTTAATAACATTGGCTATATGGAGCCCTCCAACTTATTATGCTAGCAGATCATCCCAAACTAAATGCATGTACTAAACCGTAACTTTTTTCTATTCTCTAGTTAGCAGTAAATACTGGCTACAATTATGTTTCCTGCCAAATCTTTTAATTCGATAGAACCTCTATCAAAGCAAAACACACGGCTTCAGTTATTGGCAAGTTTGGGGAAAATTAGTTGGATTATCATAGAGCTGACAAACAAGTCTTGAGATGCACTCTTTAAAAGAAAATTTGTATAAGAAGTGATGCCCTTAATTTGAGGACTGAAGGTCATCTCTCCTCTGGAGCTCTCTGAGATACTGCTCTACAAAGATTTGACAGCAAAACTGTAGGCTTTTCTTGGAAAACACTCATAAGCTCTCATCTATTCAAGACAAGATTTGCCCTGTCTTGAAGGAGTCATTCCTAAATACAGTCATTCTCTTCCTCTTTGTGGGACGTGGCCGGCTGTGACTGGGATTTCTTACTGAAATCACTGAGACACACACT
The DNA here is from genome assembly GCA_034008185.1 of Gorsachius magnificus. Lineage (NCBI taxonomy): Eukaryota > Metazoa > Chordata > Aves > Pelecaniformes > Ardeidae > Gorsachius > Gorsachius magnificus. The sequence goes on from CM067086.1 coordinate 54,610,170, forward strand.
GTGGATGACGGCATTTGCATAGTCAAGCCTCAGTTGTAATTTCAAGGCTACTAATCAGGATAGTATGTCTGCTGAGCATTTCCAGTCCATTTAAAGGTTGGAGAGGCATCTCACAAGAGCTGGCATTAGTCAAACAGCTCCCTCGGTAGACAGAGTGTCTGTTCTGATAGCTTCAGGGAGCCTATAGTTTAAATCAAATGGATTTTGTTGACTTATTTTCTTTGCATGAAGGTTTTAAATATGTCAGAGGTATCTGCCTCTGTTGGAAGCAGAGGGTGGTTTACACAGTTGTGTCACCAGACCTACATCCCACTATATGATTTCCTCTCTTTAACTTGAAGACAAGTCAACAGTTTTAGAAGCTACAGTTTTGCAGTCTCTTGGGCTCTCTTGCAGCTTTGGCTCCTGGTAACACTGGCATCCAAGCTTTTTAAAAAACCTATTCTGAAATGGGACTCTTGGAAAAGTATAGTGTTGTTATGAAGAAAATAGCTAGCAAAGATGGTGGCACAGCCAAGACAATTTCCCCTTGGTTTTTGGCCAAACCCTCTGGTGCTTATGTAGATGCCATCTGCCTCCTTCCTCTGTGGTATTGCAACTCCTCATAGGCTTTAGAGCTCCTCTAGGCAAAGAAAAATAATTGCACCAAAAATCATTATTTGAATCATAACACTAAGTTTCACTCAGGACAACAACTTTGAGAAATACTAATTTTCCCTGCTCTCTTCTACCCAGGCTTGTTTTTATCTACCTAAATACCACCTTTCCCTGGCTTGTAATATTGCTGTGCTGAGTACTTGTATTACTCTAGTGCCCAGGAGTCCCAGTCATAGACTTAACTGGTTTAGGGGCGCATCACAACATTAAGGCTAGTTTTCCTTGGCCAGCTAGTAAACACAGCAAGAAGAATATTGTTCAATAATCCTTTTCCTAGTGCTAGGGCTTACTCAAACTGATGTTCTAGACAAGTTCCCACTCTGAAAACCATTTTCCTGGCAGGTGATGGAGTTTGGATATTCGTGCAAGGTTATTTAAGATGCATGAGTGGAGCAATGGGAAGAACTTTATCTCCTCTGGAGGCCCTTGGAAATGATTTAGATAGGTTTGTTCTTGCTTCCTCCCTAGCCTTGGCTCAAAAAACCTGGAAACCTCCTTTGCCCCATGGCACAGCTTCTTCAGAAGAGATGTAAGGGCCCCTACCTGGTGCTCAATTGCTCTGCTGTGTTTCCCAAAGGAACACAGTGATGAAATACGATGCAAATATCCCTCCAAGGGGCCTGGTGCCATGAGGCAATGCAGCTCAATGCCATGTGGTGATACAAGCTCCTGTTGCCCAAGCAAAAAGCGTCATGTTCATGTGGCAGCGTTGCATGTGAGGAAACAAGCCCTGTACCTTTTCCAGATTAATGGGGTTTTCTGCATCTTCAAAAGCCAGGGAGTATTCACAGTGATTGTTGGGAAGGGGTGCTTGTCTTGCTTTTACACATTTCTGGGAAGAAGCTGAGTATCAAAACCCTGTTAGTTGGGTTTAGAGAGCCTTTCTTCCCACCCTGGAGGCTTCACATCTCCTGGCAGCTTTGGAAAAAAGCTCAATCAGGATTCAGACTCAGGCCTTTCACCTGGGGCTACGCAACATTGCTTCCAGACCAATGAGCCATTTTGTAGGTGACTTCTAAACATGCAAAGAAAATTAAATGATTCCTTCGAATATCCTTAGCCAGAAGAACGGCTCAGAGGGTTATTGAATTTTTTTTTCCTTTTTGAGTGCACAGTACTTGTTTATTTGAATGCTGCATCAAAGCTGAGAGAAAAGGCCATTGTGCCTTTGATTGGATTGGAATTTTCTGCACAGCATTGGCCAAAGGCAGTCCGTGCTCTCACAGGTGACGCAATGGGGAATGGGGGAGGGGGAAAATCTGACAGACAAGCAGACAGATCAAACACGACACTTCAAAGAGAAGAAAAAATGCAAGAATGAAGCAATCCAGCACTACAGTCCCTCAATGCTATGAAACAAAGCAGACAACCCTCTACACATGGCCATTCCTGCCATCCAGAGACTGAGGCTGTATACATGAGATCTTTCCAAAAGCGCTAGGGAGTGGTCTCTAGTGACTACATGACCAGTTATTGCACTATCCGTGCTCAGACACTCTGAGGGGCTAATTAGTGCTTTTAATATGTAAATCAGAGCCTGAACAGATTAAATCTAGGGAAAAAAATAACCCAGCTGGTGAATATGTTGTTTTAATTATTGCTCTAAAGAAAATATGGACATGGCTGAAGATGATGGCAGAGAAGAACCTCTAATACTGTCTTATAGAAGTTGTCCCTGTTCATAGAAAACTAGTAGGAGAAGCTTGGTGCTGAGCTGGAGCAGAGGAGGAGCAGCAGGAGCACATGCAGGGCCAGCAGAGCCGTGCCGGCTGCACACTCCGTCCCAACCTCAGATCCTCCAGTCCAGCCAATGGAGTTTTCAAAATCATCTTAGTATTACTTCTAAGTGTGCATATGCCCAAAGGCTCAATCAGGATTTCATCTTGCTGGGTGTTGTTGAAACACAGAGAAAGAGCTATTCCCTGTCCGACAGAGAGATTTGGGAGGGCTGGGAAGTGGCAGGGAGTATACCACATGTTACACGGTAGAGATGAAAGTCTGTAATCCCTTCACCTCCAGATATGTTTGAATCCTTTGTGTTGCAAGGGGACAGGGCCTGGAAAGGAAAAAATATTGCATTTTCCCAGGCTGTGTTTGTCCATAGGCAGAGGAGAGAAGGAGAATTTAGCTAGGATGGGTAGGAAAGAGAGATTAAGAACTGAAAGAGGGAAGGGGCAGATTGGATGATTACTTGTGTTTGATATAAAAAGCTGTAAGCAGGAAAGGCTATTAACTTCTGTTGAGCTGTGTCCACTGATACTGGAATGAAATGCACAGCAAGCCTGGACTGCAATCCTCTGCCAAGCATGAGTTGAGAGGAGGAAGTTTGCTTTCCAAGAAAAACTTTTCAGAAAGGAGGGCATCTGTATGCCTCAAAGGCCTCTTGCGTTATTCAAGTCAGTGCTGCCTTCCAACCCGCCTGAAGGAATTCAGAACAACTTTCCTCTGTGTCATTTGCTGAGGCTCTTTTGCAGCCTCTAGTGAAGTGAACATTTTTCTATGGATCAATTTTTAGCTTCTGTCAGTATTGAAACCCTGAACTTTTTTCCATAGAGCAAGGGAATAGCAGGTAATTACGTTTTCTTTGAACATACATGCCCTTTTATCTGTGCCCTTCTGCCTACCTGCCTGCCTGTCTCCTTATTTATCTGTGTATTGTAATTAAGGACTGGGAGTTGTGGGAGAGACAAGTTCCTTTTCCTCTCTCCCCCTTCATTTTGCTAGCATCTAGTATAGATGCATTGCTTGGAGCAGATGATTAAAAATGTCTTTTGTTCTCCCAATATATGTATAGAGAAATATGCACACATAGATCTCTATATATTTAGCCATAAGATTGTACATAACTGGATCTGTTAAGTCATGTAGCAGACTCCTTCAATAGAGGATTTCATCAAGTGTTCCTTATCAACTGTAAGAATTAGGTTGACAGACCTGGGTTGCCTGGGATGTAGATATTTCTTCATGATAATTTTGTAATGCTGTTTTAATAGAGCACAATTTACCCTTATTCTCTAACTTCAGTCTTTCCTCCTGTTCTTTGCATCCTCTCCTCTCTGCTGCTGCACTGTGGATACCCTAGAAGGCAAATGTGCCTCTCCAAAAACTCTTTTCATTTAACCCATCTAACACAGTGACTGTGAGATGTGATCTTCCCAGTGTTGGCGGCTCCTTTGTAAATCAAGAATGCCTTCAATGGAGTAAATCTGTGTTCATATCACTATACTTTAACCTGTCTGGTTAAATTCTTGCACTCCTTGGAGGGACAGAGGAATTAAACACAGGATGAGAACTTAGGAAATCTGTGTCTCCCATCCTGGCTTTGTCATTTTTCTCCTCTGTGACCTTGGATAAATCCTCTGAGTCATGTCAATGCTGTGCAATGGCACACAGTGCTGGTTCCTCCAGGCATGCTCCTGTATCCACATTATGAAGTGCAGCACCTTGCAGAAGCCCTAGCTCTATTAGCACTGTGCCACTGAGAGCTAATTACTGCAGGGGCTGGTGCCACTGATGTGGAGCTTCTGATTATTGAGTGAGCAAGAGTCACAACTGGTGTAGGCACCTCTACAGCGTTACTGCTGCCAGTGTAAATGTGCTGTTGGTTTCTGTGTGCTTTTTGTGACTAAAAAGCCAGTCACTTCTGGTTTTAAGACCTGATGCCTTAGTATACAGACACTTTCACTTAGTGCGGACTTTGGACTTTCAGTACATAAATATATATATAATTTTCCTCTCCTAGGAAAAAAAGTGAATGCTAGAAATTTGAATACTGTGCTTGTTTGATAGTGTTGTTCCTGTCCCTTTAGCCCTGATACAGACCTCTCCAAGTGTACCCAGCACTGCCTGAAGAGACCAAAGGCTATCCTAAGGAGCTTTTGCTCTAGGTGTCATACAGCTGACAACATTTAGCGACAAAACACCAGGTGAGCAAGGGACTTAAAACAAAGGAGGCTCCTTGTTTCCTCAATGAGTTTGTCACATTTTTAGGATTACTAACATTTCCTTTGTCATAAATACAGGTGCACTGCCGTGGGAGGTGGGCATCAGGAGACAGCAGGCAGGATATATCAGCCTTGGAAGAGGATTTTTTTTCTGATGCAGAAAGTATGAATGTCAAGGAATGGGCATGAATGGGAGAAAAAGCAGCAGAAGAAATGAATTTGCAGCAGGTGGGCTGGATAAATGTGGCAGCAGTGCTTCTGTGTCGCTGCTACTAACAGAGTCCCTGCAGTAATGCCCGGGCAGTGAGAGTTTGCGATGTGGAGGCTTTCTGGTTCCAAGCAGTTAAAGACTGAAATCGGTCATAGAAAAATAGTTAGTTTGATATACATTTAAACAACTCCTTGGCCAGACCCTGCATGCAGGAAGCAGGGTGCCTGGCGTTAGCAGTACTTGCCAAAGAGAGGTGAAATCATGGGTGCATGATGTATCGTGCTTGATACCATGACTTGCTATCCTGCAGCAGAAAATTTCTTTCAGATGCAGTCTGCGCACTTTGCACTCCCACCAACTTCCAGCTTCTGCCTTTTCTACAGCGGGATGAATGCAGTGTAATTAATTGTAAAAGGAATTTTAGAGCAGCTTTTAGCAACACAGGTGGTTGTCCAAGTGTCTTTGTCACTGTGCTCTGGAGCCTTGTGGCAGAGCTTCCTATTGTGGGGACCAGTCCCACATTTCTAAAGAAAGCAAACCCACTTGTTTTCTTTCAGTGACTTTCTCAGCAAAGATAATTCTTTTGTCTGGGCCCTAGGGATTACCTGCTAAAAGCAGCTACTTCAGCTCCTACAGAAGACTGGAGGTCTTCCTGTTCCTACAAATGCAAGGCTTCTACTTTGGGTGTTCACTAATGGTCAAACCAAGGAAAAAAAACCCTGCAAAACCAAAGATCTCACTGCCATGGTCCTAGTAAGATGCACGCTCTGTGTGTGTCTTTCTCTTAATTTAAAACTTAGATAATAGCATGAGATTTTTTTGTTACCTTGCCTGAGAAACTGCCAAGATGGACCTTGCTGGTGCCATGTTTGGGTGACCCTTTAGTTAGCATTCACTCTCCCACATATCAATATTCTGATACTCCCAGCTCACTTGAAGTCCTCTCATACGCTGTGCAGACTCTTACTTGTCTTGAGCTGAATGTTACCAAGGGAACTCAATGCCCATCCATGCAGTCCAGGAGTACAGTGTTATCACCAAAGCCTGCCCTTCAAGGAGACCTAGAAATATTGGTGAAAATGGCTCCTTGCCATGGGCTGAACTTGTTGGGACTTCAGAGTGAGAGCCGCCAGGTCATGAGGCTAAGATGTAACTTTTGGGAAATCACTGGATATCACTTCTTTGGCCAAAACTACAGCCTTGTAAATCCCATCTCTTCAGTGTTACTATTAGTATAATGATTTATTATCTCCACATGAGCCTACTTTGAACTTTGGGTAGTGTGTTCCTTCCAGCAATATCAACACCTGTATTTGATCACGCTGTTTTTCTTGCTAGATCTTGCAGACTACGACAGTTCCTAATTTTTCTAACCATTAAGCAAGACAGAGATTCCCCATCAGCTTGTTATTTTGTGTCTTCCTGCAACAACAGACCAGACCAGAATGCTGCCGATGCATCCATTGCGGCTGATTTTTGTCAGGTTTCTTGTGGACTATGTCCAAGAGGAGAATTAATGGCCAATTCTGCAGGAGATTGTCCTGAGATTCACAACACGATGAAAGAAATCTCAATTATTTTTGTCAAATTTTTGCATTCTTCTAATTAATAAACAGATACAAGCTGCTGAAGCAGCCAGTCCTCTATCATTTACCTGTAGCTAAAAATAATTGCTAGAAATGATATTTTGCTGATATTTCAAATCCACAAATGCAACCAAATTAATTTGCTCTAGACATTTTCCATTTTAGTGTCTGTATACACATATATAAAATATAACCACATCCATATTTATAAGTATGAAAATGAATATATTTTGTACCTAGAAATATTCCCGTGTACCTCTTGACTTGTCATTGGGAAATACACACAGGACTCAATAAGCAATAAAAGCAGCAGAGGTGATATCCTAGGGTTTGCTATCCCCACAGATTCATTATGTGGTGGAGGAGAGCCCTGACAGGGGGAATGTGCTTGAGTATTGCAGCTCGGGGTTTTTGGCTATGCTAAGGGGCGGTTCTGCTCCATCTCCTCAGCAAATTCCTGCCTGAGCGCATGAGGATGCTGTTCCCATCCTACATGACAAGGTTGACCCATACCCATAACCAGACTTAGAGTTCAGTATGGTAAGCTGTTCAACTCTCAGGATCTGATCATGTAAAAAGAATTACGCACATAAGTCTTATTGTTTAATTAAATTAACTTTAAGCACATAAGTCTTATTGTCTCAAAGCCACATTGCCCAGTGTCTGACCAAGTGGTCTGGGCAAGCTTGGCCCCTCAGCAATTTACGGTGCTCCTACTTTTCTCCTTTAGGAGAAAGGTACACCTCTCTGCTTGCTGGCTAGAATTATGACCCAAATCATTAAGAGTGTAGGCTGTTGAAAGCTAGGGACATTTTGGCAAATGCTACTGTCATAGAAAAATTGTATCTGAGCCCTTGCTTTCTTCCCTAAAACACTTTCACTACAAAGCTAGTAATTTCATTATATATAAACATAATTTTAATGAATGAGCAAATGCATTCAACTGTCTGGGGCAACGTGATGTGTAGCTACATGTTTGGATAAATCTATGCACACACACACTCACTGATAAAATGTGTCTTTTCTCTTACACTGAAGGATGTATAATACTTCCTGGGAATTGTATTTTTTCCCTGTATTACAAAACTATAGAAAGCATTACTGTATCTCTAACTGAGAACTATTTCATGCTCTAGAATAGCCAAGTGTCTGCAGGCAGAGATAAGCTATGATTTCCCATTTTCCTCTACAAAATCAGTGATCTAAAAGCACAATAAAACCATCACCTTGTGTCACCAGCGGGACAGTGGAAAGCATTAAGTTAAAAAAATAATAATATAACAAGTATTAATAGGGAAAAAATTGAATAATGGGCGTGTGTGTGTGTGTTGTTCTCCACGGTTTGTTTGGTTTTTTTTTTAACTTGAAAACAGTTTTGAGAGAAAGATAAATTTCTGAAATTACATGGAAGGATTTGCAGAAAACTGATTCAGGGAAAAAAGGCATGGCCAGCAGCCAGCAACAATTTGAAGTTGATATTTGCTACAAAACTGGAAAAAAAAGTAGTTTAGGGGAATCTCTCTGGTCCTTTTCATTTGGTATTTTTAGATCATTCTTTACTGTCCAGAAAAAAATGCTTTCGGTAACATGACTCTTTCACAGGTCATAATTCACAGGGTTTCTCTCAGTGCTATATTTCTGTTAAATTGATTTTAAGGCAAAAGCATACTCAGTTAAATAGTTACCTTTTTTTTTCAAATTTTAATACCTTTTTTTTTTTTTAAAGCCCAGTACAAAACTGATTTTCTCCCCCGCTGGTGAGTTTTGCAGAATAATTAGGGGGAAAAAAAAACCTTCCACCAACACAGAACATTGGCTCTTAGGAGGTAAACGCGGGGCTCCCCCCACTTGAGAGGCTCAATATGCTCCTAACTTTGCACAAAGCCCGTCCTGAGGAACAAAGCCTGTGGACCACCACCGGGAAGTGGTATTAGCCCTTTCCGCAGCCTTCCCACTCTGGATGCGTGCTCAATTCCCGCATAAATGCACCTTTTAAACTATATTAATGTAAAAGTTTTATTTGAAAGATGCCAGCTGTGGTCCTAGCCCAGGTTTATTCATGTGGGACATTTACTGGGTCAACTTAATACTTGACTACTGCTTATTATCCCATCAGTCTTTGGGGACAACCCATGATCTAATTGCCTGGCATTTATGTTGCCCCGGCAACTATAAATACAGAGTAATAATCCTTAAAGGAGCAGTGTAGAATTTCATGCCCCTGCAGTGAAGTACACTTCATTTCCCAGAGCACCCTGTGTTTTTTAATTCAGTGAATAAAAATGTGTAATGAATAATTAATTATGTGCTTGGAGGCACAATAGCTGCCTACTTTTGAATATTCATCAGTGACATTATTAATTCACTAGAAATCCCAAGGAGCAGTGGGATAGGCTTTTAGCCTAGCTGGAGGACTTACAGATAATACTCTGCAACATGAACAAACTTTTTCAAGCAGACTTTTCTTTTGCAGAGTTTTTTAAATTTAATTTACATCTTAATAAAATAATAATAAAAAAAGTTCTGTACTGGATATAGCCAAGCAGTAGTGAGCAATAGCTGACCGCAGTAAGAAATCCAGCAGGCTGGAGCCTCTTCCTCCCTGACCCACTGCCGTGCCCCACCTCTGCTTTATAACCTGGTGTGCACCACTGCAGAGAAGATAGACCTTAGGAGCTCTTTGAGTAAGACTAGAGAAAAAGCAGATGGCCAGTCATAATTTCTGGTAACGTGTCAAGTTCTCTGATGAAAAACCATCTTATTTGCCTGTCCAAAAAGTAAATACCCCAAAACCTGCCTATGGTAAATAACTTCTTCTCAGGCTACAAAGAGGATTATTTTACCATTGAATAAACCTGCAAGTCTTCTCCAGAGACAGGAGTGTGACTTGCCACGTCATCATGTTAATTTATGATGCCATTCCATTTAAAGCAGAGAATTTATGCCAGGTGAAAGCTAATGCTGAAGTGCAGAGACAAACCCCACCAGTTTCTTGGCAGAGTAGAAATGGAATTATTAGAAAGAAATCTAAGGTCTTTTTGTGAAGTTTTCCTTCTTTCCCCATCTGATTTGCAATGCCAATGCAGTTGCAATGTAGTCTCTTCTCACCACTGATACCTAAGGCCAGATTCTGTGCTGACACAATTTCTTTGACTTGAGAGAGAATTTGATCTTCAGCGCTTTGGGCCAAACCTTGCAGAGCCCTCTTCTCACAAATAGCCCACCTTAGGGTCTTGTTGGGAATTTTTCTTCTGAGGAATTTTTAGATGAAAATGTTGTTTCTGCAAAGATCAAAATTCATGGTTGCAGTCACCTAAACTCCTATAAGGCAGTGCACTATCAGAAGAAAATGTAGTTGAATCCTTAAGCCCATCCAACAAACCTAGAATATCTGTAAAAACCTTTATTTTCCTCTGGGGTTTGTTACTTAACTATAATTCCTATCAGAATATTTGCAGGCCCAGCTCTTTGTTTGTAAAGGAATAAAACTTTTAAATCCAATTCTTTTAAAAGGCAATTGGGCTGCTAAATCACAGACACATTTTTAAAAATGAGACCTGTAATCCACTGAGGTTCTTAATGGGAAAAAACCATTATGCCTAATTAATTTGAAAGTAGCTCCATTTGTGTAAAGCTGGCAAAAATGGAGCTTACTTGGAGCATATGCTTGTAATAAGTTATATTTAAACTACCTGGGGTGTAATAGGGACTTCTCTATATAGGACTGAAACCTAACATTTGATTCTTTTCACAGCCTCACTCTCCCTTTTCTTTCCTTTGTCTTTGACCTTCTCCTGGCACATGATGAACTGCGCCTGCTCTGCCGCCCTGACGTTCACTGGCTCCCTCCTCTTTCTGCCTCTTATTCCAACAAACCTCCAGCAACAGCAACCAGAATGGGGCACCCAGGTTTGGTCAATCTTGATTCTTTGCTGCAGAACTTGTTAACCGTGTAGTGATGGAAAACAGCAATTACGTACATTGGCTAATGCAATATAAAACTGACCAGCAATTTTAGCTGCTTGCTTTCCCATGGAAAAAAAAAGATCTTCTTTTCCTTTTTCTTTTTTTTTTTTTTTTAATCAGAAACCATATTTAGCAGCGATTTTAGATATCTGAAATATTTGCGTTTATTTCCCGTACAGTCATGGTGTGTACACCTTTAACAACAGAACTGATACCATCCAGCTTGGTCACAGGTTAAACAACAGTCATTTTGCTCAGCAATTCAAACTTTCATTACAATTTGTAATGCAGTAGAGCACTTGGGCTATGTAGTCATTTATTGCAGTGATTTGCATTTAAGAGGGTGTCATTGTATTACCTCTTAGCTTTGGTTGAGATTAGAAGTAATATCTACATTTATCTTTCACTCCTAGGAGTATAAAATTGTGCTAATAATAACAACAATAAAGCCAGTTCCTAAAAGCAAGTGAACTCTACACAGCTTTTTTCCCTCTTTTTTTTTTTTCATCTGCTCAAGTGGGGGAGTAGAAGAATCATGAATAATAAATATGGAGATAAGAGAACTGAAACTGGGAAATCAATTTACTGCAAAATATTTGCATATTTTATTAAAAGAAACTGTGCATAAACCCCACAACAGGGTGGAATGATTTATATTTTGATTTGATTTGTATACATTATACCTCTGGGAGAACTGATGCAACTTAGTCATCCCTGCAGGACTTTTTTCGGGTAGGGTTTTGTTGTTGATGTTGTTGTTTTGTTACAAATATCTTGGACAAGGGAGAAGTAAGTCCCCAATGGAAATTTTAAGTCAGTTTGATGCTACATGATATTAATGGAATCTCACACAGATAAGTGTCCAGGATTGTTCTTAGCAAATTCCCAGGTCCCCTGGGGGTCTGTCTGTATCCAGACTAACCCCAGCATTTCCCCAGAACTGTGGTTCAGGTCAGAAGGCTTTCAGCTCTAGCGCTGTAAGAAAGCTACCTCAGTCGACCCAGGCAGTACTTACAGTCTGTTATTGGAAATGCAGATCATTAACAAACGGGAGAGTGTTCATACTCTCCTCTACGTATTAGCGAATATAACTCCTGTCTATTAGCAAAATCCTGTCTAATATGACAATATCTAACTGCTGAACACATGTTCAAGGTGTCCTGTTGAGAGTGTGTTGGGTGCGAACGCAAGTTATGGGCATCGGAACGGCTGTGCAGCTCGGGGTGTTGTTACTTCTGCCGCACAGGAGGTCAGGTGTCTTGTCAAAGACTTCTGGTCTCAAAATTGGCAAGCTCACTGGTCATGAACAATTATACAGTTTTTTACAACAATATAATTTCTTTTAAAATTTAATTGGAGTTCATGAAAGGGAGTTGCAAAAATAAGGCTTGCTTTTCTAGCAAGAAAATATTGCGCAAATTCTTTTACGTGTCAGGTACACGACTCAGACATAATAGTGCCCATCTACAGCTGTCTTTCCAACAATAATGTTGTCTCAGTACAACATACTTTCAGGGGTAGAAATTTGACCTGAAGGGTAGCGAAGAATAGGGAAGCCTGTTGTACCATCCCAATTCTTGCCCAGGGAAAACACCTGTACAATTTCTTGGAAATGCCACATCCTGGCATATACTGATATATTTTATGTGGACATTTTATCATTTGATGAAGGAGACAGAAAGGTCTCACCATGTGGAACTTCTGCCAAAAAGCAAATTTTTCTACTAATAATTGAGATATATACCTATATACACATGTGTGTGTGTGTCTCTCTCTGTTTTCCAAGCACTCAGGTTTTTTTCCAATGTCTCAGGTTTAGAAATTTCAAAAAGCAGCTTAAACACACATGGCCAAATTCCATTCATGTCCGTGAAGTTAGGGAGTTCACATCAGGAAATCAGTGGTAATATTTCAAGAGCAGCTTGAGGTCTTCTCATGTTTCAGTACTGGCAGCGACAATATTTCTAGCAGCTTCCAGGGGGTCGGAATTGAGACCAGTGAGAACACGAAAATAATTCCAAGCTAATTTTTACTCTTTATTGCTCAGGCTTGGCTTTTTATGGGGCTGCCTAAAGTTCGTAAACATGCTCTTAGAAGTTTCTGCATATTGGACGTTGTTTCACTCTTAGAGATCGGAACAGCTTCTGTGTGCTTATGGTATCAGTGAAAGGTGGTTTGTTCTTTGTCAAATATGAAAACATACTTTGTCAGACATCTCATGTGCATAAGCAGTGAAATTCAGAAAAACTTCATAATTAATCCTTGCCATATATCCAGTTTGTCCAGCTTACTTCAGTTGGCTCCTGAATGTAATTTGCATCGTCTGAAAGCTGCCTGTGAAACACCTCCGCAAATAGGCACCAATGACTTGGTGAGGGGCACTTCATAAGTACATAATATAATCATCACCATCATTGTATATCTGAAAAAGAAATTATATGTATGTATGTTTGATAAACCATGTAATTAATAATTTTCCTCAACCCTGATGCATTCTATAGAACACTGTGTTTCCATGGGATCTTTAAAGGTTAATACAGTCCTCTCCCCTGCATTGTGATAGGATTAATTTAATGATTTACTAATCCACTCATCCAAATAAACGTTCCAATCTCTGTACATTCAGATCTTGCTATCTTTACCTGCTTCATCCTTGCTCCAGGTATAAATTAAAGTATCTAAGACCCAGGGCTATTTTAATGAGATCGGCCACCTAATCTGAGAATTGAGTGTGTGAGAGTCCCACATGGCACCTTGGAGCAACCCAAACCAGTGAGGGGAATCCATACATACATGGGAGTAGAAAGTATCTGTCCTTTGGTGGGGCGAATATCCTATTATATCCTATTGGGATATATATGGGGCTGGGCTGCAATCCTTGGGTAAGTGAGCAAGCGACTAGAACAGAGAAATATTAACAATAACCAAGCTTGGGGCAAAAGTTTCATCTGTTTTTTTGGTTTTGGTATGTTCAGAGTTGCCAGTGAAGCATGACACAAGGGGATTTGTGCAGGGTATGATTACACTGTGTTCAAAGCAAGGGATCATTTGCTTATAGCTGTTATTTTTTGATTTGGCTTCATGGATTAATGGTCTTTTTACTATCACTTCCCATGTCTAGAAACCACTCTTCCACCTCCCTTCTACTCTCTAAGCAAGGTTGATTTCCTTACCTTTTCATCACAAAACCTGGTTGCCAAATCTGCCATTTTTCGTTTTTGTTTTCTCCATGCTTTCCTCAGTTTGTTTCAGTTTTTTAAAAGGCAGGATATAGTCCTGTTCTCATGACAACTCAAGACACTGTTTTTACTTGGTTTCCTTTTGTCATCTAAGGTTTATGCATCTTTAACTTAAATCTGGAGAAAAAGAGGAAGCCCAGAAAATTCACACCATTTCTTTGTATGGCTGTGTAGCTTTACAGGCAGAATATGGACAACTTTAAGTGTTGAACCTCACCAGTCATCTCTGGTGACGCTTTATAATTTTGAAAATTTCCCTCTAAATTCAAGAAACCTAGAAACTTCTGGTTGACAAATGCCAAGCAGCTCAGACAGCATCAGAAGATGAATGCTGCTGTCCTGGCCTCGTGTCTTCAACTTGGGTTGTCCAAGCTAATGAGATACAAGCTTTGACTGAAGCTTCTCCACCAATGACATTTGAAATGCCTCTAACTAATTACGATTTGCTTGTGTCTAATGACGCCGGTGAGATCAGTTTGCATCCTTTTCCATAGTAGAGCACTGATTTGAGTTTCACTCCTCCACCTGACCAACTAATTCCATAAAACTCCTCGGAAATTAGTATATTTGATAGGATCTCCTAGGTCATTTTGATTGAAACTGGTTCCAATGTTACAAAGACAAATGAACACACACACACACAAATTTGAAGAACACCATAACTCTGATTTCCTTGGCAAATCAGACTAAGATGAAACCTTCAATGCCATGACCCCAGAGCCAGAGCTAAGCTGCGGTTTAATAGCAGAACTTAGTGCATCAACAAAATCATGAAATAAATGTAGCCTTACCAGGGCCTGCCTGAGATTTCTAGTACTCCTACTCAAAGTCATCAGAGGCAGTCATATGATTTCCTTGAATTACATTAACATTTCTAAGTCTATTCTGAAGGCAAAGAACAGTGAAAGTCAGTAGGAATTAAAGTACTGAACATTTTCTCTTTTGGGTTGATTCATTTAAATGCATCTGAGGGTGGGAAGGCAAAATTCCTTAATCCTGTTACCTCTGCTTTCAATGTAGTACAGGAGAGGAAGCAGCACAGATGACAAACTCTCTCTCTAAGTCAGCATGTTCAAGGGAAAAATATGCTGTTCCTCTCAGCTAATGTTCAGGTGAACTTACTAGTCTGAACACTGTGTCATGCACACTATGTGGTCAATGTGGACTTCAGCTTGTATCTGGCAGCTTGGACTGAGTGGGATGAAATCTAATCTGTCTACATGCCTCTAGCTGAATCAGAGAATCCTAAGTCCTCTTTTCGAACAAACTCAGATGTATGAACCAAAATTTAATGGAAAGCCAGCTTTTTCTGCAGACAGAACACCAAGTGAATTTTTACTTTCAGTTTACAAACAGCCCACATCAACAGGGACCATATATGAGCAGGAAGAAGATGATTCTCGACCCCTAAGACTGTTTTGAACATCCAGGTGAAGTCTACTTCAAACTTGTGACAGCATTCACTTCAAATGGCTTTCAACATCAAGTCAGTGAAACTCATGACATACGTAAATACGAATCCTGGGCTGGACAAGGATGGACTCCTGCTATATTTCTGCACAGTGAGGCTCAGATGCTAATGGGTCAGTTGGGTTCAAATTTTCTTCCTTTTAGGACAAAAGTTGCATGGGACCACGGATATTTGGGACACTCTTACAGACTTAACATGGGAATGGTTAACGTGGGAATCCTTGCTACCCACAGACGTATAATGCAAAATTGCTTTTCCTTTGTGCCTATGCAGCTACTCTCTCCTGCAGAGAGTGTCAGGCCCTGCTCTGCTGGTTAAAGAACATTTTGCTGCCTCTGCTATTTGCCCCTTTCAGCAGCTATTGTGGACTGAACTCTCAGCTCCTTTCACAGAGAGGTCAGGATGCCAGAGTACACAGTTTCCAGGGTGGCACGGATGAGAGCAGCAGGTTTCTTTCTTATGGCCCAAGTTTGGCTAACATGCCCTTATTCCAGTAACAGTTATTTTTGATGCATCCAGCACAATGCAGAAAGTAACTTGAGAAATGATAGTGAAATTGAGAGAAATGAGAGTCAGGAAAATGATCCTGAAAAATCAGGGTATCGCTGTTGCCAAAAGAGATTTGAACTCAGTAGCTGTGCCCATTAGCTGTTTAATCTGCCCCAAAGACCAACAGTTTTGGCCATAAGGGGTCCAAGTTTCAACTTTAAGAATGAAGTTAGGGCACTGGTGACAGCAGCTTGGAAATATTCTAACATTTAGAATTTGTTCTTGAAGTCACAGTAATAAGTTCCATATTTTTACTTGATTTGGTGCCTTGCAGCAGCATGTCCATTTTCTGCTATTAATGAGTTGACGTCTTGAAAACTTACTCTCAGTTGCAGTGCAGCCTTTGATTTCACAAAACTCCTCCAAATGCCTCCAGCTAATTGTGTTTTCAATAATAAATTGTTGAAGAAATCTTAGCTTAGCTGAATTTACTTCAATTTGATTTAATTAATGTGTTTAAAAACTCTATCCTGAGCAGCTTGGACTACTGAATTGCTTGTGTTATTTGCAGGACACTGCAGAGAGGACTGACCCAGAATTTACAGCCTTCTTTCACACCATCTATCACATTGCAATGCCATCATTTAAAATAATGGCATCTTCTCGCCTTCATACAAAATGATTTTTGCAGCTGTGAAGACTCTGGGTAATAGTGACTTTTTTGTCATATAAAAAGCAGAACTGAACACTGGTGGCATGTTTGCAAGCTTGACTGATTTACAGAGGCCAGCCTCTATTACAGGTGGCTTACAAAGCTCCAGAGCCAGCTCTCCCTTTTTCAGTCACAGGAATCTTTAAGGTGATTTGTACCAATATTACCTATTCCCTGTATTCACATGTTCTGCTTTGTCTCATGTTTAGACTCCTGGAAATTACCCATTCTTGCTTCTGTTATTGGAAAACCTGATGCCAGAACAGCCAATCTTTTCTGCCTTCCCCAACCTATTTACCCAGCCCTTCCTCACCAAGTAATTCTGGTAAGATCTAAAATAGCAGTTCAGTTTTTATGATCAATCGTGTATGGTCTGTAATTCTCTACTAGAGCTGCAAGGCACAGAGATGTCATAACATGGAATTCACAGATTAGCGTTATCTGATAATGTATGTGATCTGCTGGACAACGTGGCATCACACTTTAGAGACATGAAATTTGCTTGCTAGGAGTAAAAAAGCCTTTGGTCCGGGGCATGGAGCTGTTATTTATAGCCTTATTTTAAACAGGGAAGCACTGTTGTCAGTTTTCTGAATTACCAAGAGTTGCAGAAATCTTAGCAAAACAGTCTTTCTAAGACTACCCAGATGTTTGATATTAAACAAACATCTGTTTTGAATAGAAGATATTTCACTCCCCTCTGCACCTCCTCTTTAACATATCAGGGAATGGCTGGAAAGAACTGTCACAGCTATAGTTTTATTTAGTTCTCTGAACACTGCTGTCCATAGTGTCAAAAACGCACCAAAAAATAACCCTTGGAAAGGTTAATAGTGGCCTTTCCAGTGTCATATTCTACACTTTATGTGTTGTGGTAATTATTATCATTATAGCTGTAAGGATGTCTAGTTATCTTTCTTAATCACATACTATAAAAAGTGCTTCTGAAAACATATCTATTATTTAATCAAAATTTCACAGTTATTGGCATTTATGCTCTGGAAGGGCTGTGTTTATTTTCTGTTTGCAAAGGGGAACAGTGCCTCCCAGAAGAAAGGGAGACCTCCATCCATGCCCACTTTAATCACTGTCATATCATGTGACAATCTGTACTATTAATATCAGAGACTGCTAATACATGTTATTATGTCCTGTTGCCTTGTACTTTTTGCACCCTAGGAAAGCATTTTCATTAACGGACTAAAAAAAAATAGCGTGAGAACTGAACTGTCTTCCCAAGGCACAGCCAAGTACAAGAGCTCTTCTGCCTGGAAAAACTTGAAGTGGTTTCAGGAATGCCTGTATCTAACAGGGTCAGCCCTGCACCTCAGATGGCATGTATTCTCTCACCACTGCATTTTTCCTCTGGCCCTCTGCAATAGCATGCTGAATCAGTTCTCCAGTTCCTCTGTTAGGGCCTAACACTGAGTCTGTTCAGAGGACTCCATTGCTACTGATCTCTCTATACCTGTCTGTTAGATCACTCCCAACGATTGCCTCCTGCAGGACCATCCACACTCTCAGTTTGGCATTGGCAAAAAAGATCTGGGAGGCCATCATCCTCCTACATCATTCACATTTCCCCAAATGTCATCTCAGATTTCAGAAGAACATTGTGCCCAGTTATGCCTGCTGTGCCACAGCATTGACGGGGCACAGCTTCACATGATGTTCCCCTACAAGAGCTTCCTGGTTTTCAGCCTAATTGCATGGGTCACCATTCACACTACTTGCTCTCACTTGTCAACTCTCCACGATCTTGGTGCTCATGTCAGCCATGGTAGATGTGTGTATATGAGGCTTCTGTTTTCTGCAATGTCTTGTTCCTTGAGATATGTGGATATCCTCCTCCCACTCAGTGACACTGACATCCATGGGTCAGACAAACTACGCATATCATTGCCAGTAGTGCTTGCCTCCTGCTGATACCCTGTATCCAGGATTATCTCAGTAACCACAGTGCTTACAAGGAGTTAGTTGCATTCTCAGTTCCTTTGTGGTGTCCTTTGAATGCTCTCAGTAGTTCAAGGACTTTTTGTGATACCTAGAAGATCAGCTTGACACTTGACACTGTAGAAAATGTCACGATAGTCACTATATGGTGCTGAGAAGCAGAGAGTCCTTCCAGCTGAAGTGCCTTCAGCCTGTCTGGACATGGTTCCTGTAATGGAAACGGTGCAGGTGATATTGCTATGCATGAACCTGAACTCAAGAATCAATGTGTCCTTGAGTTACATGCCCATAGACCTAGGATCATAGTCCATGAGGTTAGCTCTCATTATGCTAGGTGCTGTACAAATACCAAAGAAAGATTGCTTCAGTCTGAACAAGAAGTAGGAAACATGTACAAAGAGTGCTGGAAGGGACGCAGTAATAACAAGAGACTGTTCTTAGGTGTCTTAGAGCTTCTATGAATAGCTGCTAATATACATGTCATAATACATCCTTTACCCCCACCCCCCCCACACCCCCAAAAAAACCAAACCACCCCACAAACCACTACTTTGTTGCTGCTTTTCTGTTGTTGAATGCAAACAGCAAGAGAGAGAGGTGGCTGTCAAGGAGTGAACCCTGAAGTTTAGTCCACAGTTACTCAAAGAACTGCTGCCTTCCAACAAAACTGAAAAAAGAGAAAGCTGATGTATAGACCACCCACTGTTATTTGCATGTCCTCAGACACAGGTCTGATACATATCAAAAAGACCTTGTTTACTAAGTTCCTTGGGAAACCTCCTGCCAGTTCATATGAAAATGTACCTAGGAGTCCTTCTAGGATGCTTCTTTGGGCTAGTTGCTCAAAGAGACCACATAGGACATGTTCTTGCCTGGATTCCGAGGCAATTTAGACACAAAGGCCACGCTGTTAAATACATGGATCCATGGGACCCAGGTCCAGAAACCTGCTTTGTCAGGGGTCTATGAGGTGCCGTAAACCATGTGCCTGTGCAGTGGCCTCAACATGTCCAGCTGAAGGACCAATTTCACACTGGTCTTTGGATATGGGTGTTGAGAACTGTGCCTTAGGACAGTGCTGGCATGCGAATCATGCTATCCATTTCCTGGACTTGACAGGCTTGGAGATCTCACAGAGACATGCTGTGCATGGCCTAGGGGATTGCTGGGCAGGGACATGCTGATGTGGCCATTCTTCATAGCCACTTTACTGCCCAAGACCGGTAGAGTTTTGAAGCAGAATCTGAGGAGAAACACATCTTCATTCTGTATATTACATTTCCATGGTAAACTTTAACTGTTATTAACAATAAACAATTGATAGGATTGTTTTATTCTTTAGCCTTTAATCTGAACAATTTCATCTAAGTCCTCAATTATTAAAGTGAACTTGCACATTTGTGCCTATGGTAGAATATGGTCACTTAGTCACAATACAGGTTTGTCTGGTAGGAATAGCAAGAAATTCCTGATTTTCTGATTCAGTTGTGTATAGTTTATTTACAAACACCCCAAAGTCAAGACTTACTTCTGACTGGGGGAGATTTTTTTCTTCTATTCAGACTCACAGAAATGCATATGCTTGTGAGCCAATTTAGTGTGTTTAAAAAAACAGCAGCAAAGAAATACACTTTCTAATGCAAAACCCAATAGCAGTGTATGTGACACGTCAGTGCTACTATCAATTCCATTTTGCTTAATATATCTCACCGTGTGATTATTCTTAATTTGAAAATAGCCATCCAGTACATTTTTCTATAATGAAAATGCACTTGCATCTTGTAGATATGCTAATAAATTTAACACAGAGGTACAGCCATTGATTATTCAACAACAAGATGAGCATATCTGCTGTAAAATATATTTTTAAAGGTAATCTCTAATAGCCATTTCATAGCAGCTAGGCTTTGCACTAATATGCTTGTCTAATGTCCCATTTAGATTCTTATATCCCAAATTAATGATAAATCATGGGTGGAAATTTCTATTTTATATTCCTACAGCATCAAAATAAAGTGTGACTTCAGCTCTGTGGGCCTAGAAATAACAAGTGCTGGTTACAGGAAACAATTCTGCAGACATCTCAGGACAG
Organism: Gorsachius magnificus; assembly: GCA_034008185.1. NCBI lineage: Eukaryota > Metazoa > Chordata > Aves > Pelecaniformes > Ardeidae > Gorsachius > Gorsachius magnificus. The sequence continues at coordinate 54,630,490 of CM067086.1, forward strand.
GACTTGTCTTTTGCCAGAAACCTTTAGCAGAAGTGTCCAGTTTTTACCGGAGTTGGTAAAAGAATGTGAGCATTGTTTAACTCAAGACCAAAGAATGCTTAGCATTAGTTCTAAATTAATGGGCTAGAGCCAGCTCTGAGCAAGGTTGGAATGGTGTAGAAACCTTCCTGAAGACACAGACGGTGATGCGCTTAGGGAGCCCTGCCTCTATTGTGCGCTGGGAATGGGGCATGGGAGTCTGACATCTGCACCTAAATCAGCTGTTTGCAACACAGCACACTTCATCCTCTGATACAGAAGATAAGGCTGCATCAGGAAACTTTACGGAAGACATTTTATAGATATATTTTGAGTACTAGATATTTCATTATATCCAGTGCAGTTATGGAACCTGGGATTTTTAACCTGTTGATGTTGCTGTCCCTTTCTTGTCATATGGAAAGTTTTAGAAGTAGGTTAGGTGAGAGGTTCCTACTCACCAGGATGCACTACAGCCAGATATTTGGAACATGGCTAGAAGGAAAGATGCACAATCAAAAAAAAAAAGAAGAAAGGAAGAATGGAAGTAGGTTTTTTAATACTTCATCCAGAAATTTTGTTTGGAACTTGACTTTTCCTTCACCTGTTTATAGCATTCAAATATAATTGCATTCATGTTTGTAAAATAACAAAAGAATGAAAGCGTGGAACTTTCTGCTGCACTTGATTCCTTTCAGGGGGTTCCAGAGTACTTTCCTGGACAAATTCTCAAGCTCCAGCACCCTTTTCCAAAGCCAGTCTGTTAGCAACAGCTACTAAGTTTTGAGGCAAAAAAGCCAGAAGGGACTGGGTGGCACAAGGGCCTGCAGATTGCAACATGAGCTCCTCATTCAGCTCCCTCTGGCATTCCACCATTTTCACCATGAATCCACTGGGAAAAGCAGGGTTACAGAAGGAGGGATTAAACAGAAATATGTCTTACCAAATTGAAATCATTCATTCCTGGGATAAAATTTGGGTTTGCTGACTTTTAATTTAGATGGAAAGTACTTCTAAAAGCCGTGTTGCCCATGTGAATATTCAGTTTAGTGGGTGAAGAGGGATTTGATGGAGAGAAGGCATATTATAAATGACAGTTGGATATTCTCGACACTTACAAGGCCACTGAAAGGCAGTGGTGTAAACGCTCTGGTTAATGGAGAATATAATGCATTAGGAATCAGAATCAGCGCAGCAACACCAGCGCAAACAAACTGGGACTCAGAAGAACCAAGTTCCTAGAAACACCACCATTTCCAGAGGAGCCAGGCATGGTTCCCCAGCCAGTGACATGCACTTCTAGCTTGTCTAAAACACGAAAAGAGATTGTCTGTAACCAGTTTCAAACAGGCGTGTTGCCCTTCTTTCTGACTAGAAAAAGGGAGAAATAAGAAAGCTTGAGAACGGTTTCTTTCCCCTCTAATTCAATGATCCAGGAGGAAAACAGAAAAGCCACTTGATACATCCATGTCATCGGTTTCCTCCATTGTTCCCCCAGCCCATATTGGCACAACAGAAAGCTCTCAGCCCTCTGATTGCTTTGTACGCGTCCCTCAAGCCTGCCTCTTTCCTGCTCTTCTCCCAGTGTTTCAAGCTATGCTTCCCAACTGTCAACATTTAAAATTCTTAATGATGCAACCTGAGGTTACTATGGCAACTAATGTCATTGCCTAGGTGGTGGTGATCATATAATGTGCATTGCCATTGAAATTTAAAATTATTTTCCATAGACCTATGAAGGCCATGCAGAGGGTTGCACTCTACCCCATTCAACCCCCTGAAAAAACCCACCCCAACCCTAGCAGGCATTACAAAGGAAGTTATTACAGTCTTTTGGAACATGGATTTGTACCTCATTAATATATTGGCTCTGAAAAAGGGTGATATTTTAGATATTTATTTAGTATGATCAATATACTTCTGAGCAGCATAAATGTTTTTCTGTCTGATGTAACCATAAACTCTGGCTGCTTTCAGTGCAGCTCAGGTGTATGTACTTTCAAAAGGAAATGATCCTCTATCGACATAAAAATAGAGTTTTGTTCTCTACGTTAATCGCTAGAAGAGGCACCAAATTCTAATGACATCACTCAGATTTTCCTCAGGCGAACGTCCTAATAAACCGCTGGCACCTTTTGGAGCAACAGTTGCAAATCAGCATTTTTGATGATGATTTCTAGCTTGCAACACTGTTATCAAAGTGTGCAGTTACCCCTGTGATGGGCACAGCATTTAAACCCGGATATACAGGGATTCAGCTAAGTATGTTGGTTACATTTCAATCCAACACATAATCTAATAAATGAACACATCTCAGTAGCAGGGATCCTAGGAGTAGCTTTGACCCACAGGGACAGGAAGTAACACAGAAGTGAAAGCACAGTGGCCTTTTTCTTCTTCCTAAGGGGATTTCTTTCTGGCTCACATCTCAGCAATAACAAAGATTCTGCAACCATTGTTTGATAAAGGAAAGCAGGTCTGAACCAGCCAACTTTTTGAACCTCGGGTTGGCTCTGCTATCTGAGCAGAAACAAACCTAGTTGCAAATTAGGATATAGCACTGGAAGGGACCCTGCAGTGAAGCCGTATAATCCCCTCTTGTATGTATCAAGCTTCATTAGAAAACTAATTGCCTGGAGGTTTTGCCCATGATTCTTACACTGGAAAGTTATTCTAGAGCTGGTAGCTAGAAGTCACTCTAAGCAATTTCTTTCATATTCTCTATATATACATTTGGGTTTTTTTTATTGTTGCCAGTTGTAAATCTAGCCTTTTCTTGACGTAGTGAGGAGGATGGCTTTATATATAGTCTAATGCTGTTGATATTTTCAGCTTTTTTCTCTGTCAATGGCTGGTTTATATGGAAGCTGAAAAGATGGGGAAGGTTATAGAAAATCAGCCATTACTAGGAAGAGAGAGATACAGAGCTTGGTGAAAGAAACAGGTGCAAGGATTTTGTGTCACCTTGTGGATATGTCTGATTTTTCAATAGCCGAAAGTAGTTCCATTATAATTCACAGATTATTATAGAATGTCTTGTAAAATTTTTTCTTGTTGCTGGAAATAACACAAACTCTCTTTCTAGGGATTTTATATTGTCATTGTTCTCCCCCACATCTGAGTGATTTGCAGACAATATGCAATACAATACAGGCTCTTACAGGCTCCATCAAGTCTCTGGCTGTGGGTCTGTGAACAGATGAAAGTTTCAATGCTAGCAAGAGGCTCTTTGGCCAAGTAAAATTTTCAAGCTGTTCTGAAAGGTGATGAGGTTACGGGTTTGTCCGTTCTTTATTTTGTTCCATAGCCAGATTCTCATGGTTATGATCATTCTCTCTTCTGCTGTCACAGGTTTTGTCTTGCTAGAGTTATAGACACTCAAGTCACAGATTAAAATTTGGTCTGTAATGTATCTTGACAGTTTGACCCACTGTTGGGTCATATCTTGTGGTGGATTTTATTAATGATTTTTGTTTGGTTGGTTGGTTTTTTCCTCTGGTCTGGATATTGAAATACTAAATTACCCTGATATTTCAAGTTCTTTTTGCAGGCTGCCTTGGCCAGCTCAAGACAGCAGCTACCAGGAATCTTATGAGTGTTTAGTACAAGATTAATGATCAGAAAGTTTCATGTGAGCTGGTAATTAAGCACCCGCCCTGTACCTAAGAAACTGTTGAAGTTCAGCCACTGCTACCTCCATAATGCTTTACCTCTCCTTCATTTACTGAAGGATGGTGAAGAAAAATAAGCTCCGAAAGAGTCAGTGTACAGGGTTTTTTTCTTTCCCTTTCAGCCTTTTCAGTCCCAAAGCCCAAGATGATGTATCAAACATTCCCTGAGGTAGAGAATCAGCTTGAATAGAAAGAGAATGTATATCCATTCATGTTGAGTGTGAGCTCTCCAGTTCTTTCATATTAGGCATCCATAATGCCTGCAGACAATAAACACAATTGCAGGAGTCTATGTAGTATCAAAGCGAGAGGCAAAGTTATTTACAGCATGTCAAGGTCTTTCTGTGACAGTGTAAGAACACTTCGATAATAATAATATAGCACTTAGAAGTAATGATGTACTTATAAGTATAGATGAAGCACCTTTAATTTATTTGATAAAGTGAAAACTGAAGAGGGCAGCTTCACAGAAGCGTACACCTCTGGTCCTCACTTGCACTGAGTGTTTACTCTAAGAGTATGTGAACCCCTGCTGAAGGTTTTTCATTAACAAAAGAACTTTATAAATGCAGAAAATACCAAGATATAAAAGATTTTTTTTTTCCAAATAGGGAAAACCTGTTCGTCGGCAAATACAATATGCATGTTATCTGTGGGAGAAGTTTCTAGCATCCAGAGGTCAGCTCTCACCTTCTGGCACAAAGGGTGAGTCTTGTCTTAGAAAAATGTCTCACAAGTTTTTTTCCTTTAACAGACAATCGGGATATGAAGCTTTTAGGCTGGCATTATTATGGGTCTCCTTGAATTAGATTAGATTAAAAGTCACCATGCTGTAGGGGGCAAATCTTATCCAGACCAGACCAGTCCACCTTCCTTTCTGAGAAAACCCTTGAATACAGGATTTAAATTTGCCACAATTACTCTCTCATGCCCGGGGTTTTAGACTTGCAAACATGTACTGCTTCCACCTCCAGGCTCTAACTTCACCAAATGCTTTGGGTCCCACGTAGGGATCCTTCTCTCTTTCAAGACTGTCTCTACACAACTGCTCTTCTCTAAATTCCTAGTTCTGCTCAAGTTAGAGTGGCTCTGATTTTAATGCTTTTTGTAAGCAACAGTAAGAGAGATGTATTTTCATTTCTGTGATATCATACAATGGGGGAAAAAAAGCTCTTTAACTATTCTGTCAAATTCAAAATCAGACTCAAATGCCTCATTACATTTCTGCCATGCCAAATACACAAGAGGAGACGTGGTGGAAAGCTCCTGTTAATAGAAACAGACCACATGCATTTTCAGAGCCAATGAAGATATCTCCAAGAATGACGATATTAGAAGTGGGATGAGAGAGAATGGAACTCACTGGTGACTTGAAAGCCCTGCTGAGATTTGTAGAGGATGGTAATTGGCAAGGTTTGAGCTCTCAGCCATATGCTAAACCAGTTCATTGGAGGCCCTGTTTATAGTCTCTAGGGTTTCTGTCCAGGAATGGCCCACTGCAACAGGAAAACTGTAAACTAAATGCACTTTTTTGCCACCCAACATAAAGAGGAAGAATGTAGGTGAGGGTGGAAGCGAGGGAATGGCTGGAAGGATCTAAGTGTGCATAAAAATCTGAAGTACATGTATGTAGTAATAATCCATTTCATATGGGAAAGCAGAAGAGGAAAGGATATGACTGTTACAGAACATTAGGTCAGCTTTAAATATGTTGTTTTCCGTTCAGAGAACAAAAACAATAGCCTGGGCCTTTGATAGCCCAATTTAGAGTTGTAGATATCAAACGCTCCCTCACAGCAGTCATCTCAGTGAAGCAAAATCAAGACTGAAATATACTTGCAAAAAAGGGAAGCTTAACAATAATTAGTATGAAGAGAAATGGCCTGCCTTGGGTCATTCATCAACAGAACTAAAGGATACATTTAATCAAGATACACTCAGAAGGAACAGTTAGTTCAGTTCCAACTTGTGTATTGTACAGAGTTGCTTCAAAGGGAGACCATTTACAGATCCAACGTGTTCTTTCCAGGGTGATTATTCCAAACCAATCTAATCTGCTGCGCATGAGTCAACCTTACAAAACAGGCAAACTGTGGAGAAATCTGTAAATCGCAAAGGTTTTTTTTTGTGCACCTAACTTATTCAGACCAAATCAAAGCATGCAATCTGCTGATAACTGTATTTCACTAGCTGCACTTCCCTAGAAGCCTAGTAATTTCCACAATGTTTCTCTTTTCCCTTTTTTTTTTTTTAAAAGTAACATCTAATCCTGGTAGCTGCAATAAAAACCTTACAAATATAATTCAGTACAAACCTATCTCTCTAGGCTTTCAGGTGTCCAAGCCAAAGCTCAGAAGCGAGCCTAAGTGCAGCTAAAAAGAGTCTAAGTTTGATGAAAGGTTCATTTCTCCCTTACGCAAATCACTTCTGTATTTAATCCAAATTTGTTCCTTTTAAACTCAAGCTGATGAAGTCATACTGTTTTCCTTTTCCTTTCCACACGTCCCACGTCCTCCCTTACAGATCCTCTCTGAACAAGAAGACAGGCAGGTACATTCTGTGTATGCTTCTATAGACAATTTTCTCAAGGTAAGCTAGGAAGTTTTAGGAAGAGAGGTGGAAAAAGGAAATTTCTTTTCTGGGTAACTACTGCCCTATGCAGTGCTGCAAGATTTCAGTCCTCACCCACCGACGTGCAATCAGACAGCAGGACTTGGCTGGCCTGTTGCTCACGGAGGTGAGGAAGGGAAGTGGGCTGCTGACAAAGGCACGGGGAGGACAAGTCTCAGTGTGGCAGCACTTAGTAGAGCTGAAATGCCTAGTTACCTGCATGCCTCCAGCTATGGAGCTCCAGCTATGCCTCCAGCCTTCCTATCTGCCATAGGTACACTGCATAGGAGCTAAAGCTGATGGAAAGCTTGTGGCTATTGCTGTGCCCCCTCCTCCTTCTTGCTTCCCTCTTTCCCACTAACCCAAACATACACGTGTGGGAGAGTGGGTGAGCACTATGAGGCGTGGCCATGCCACCCCACACTTATTTTGGGACACTTAGGACAGTGTTATTTCCATCTTTTTTCCCAATCCAGCTTAGGTTTGTTGCAGTATGTTGGACTGTGGGTTTCCCTAGACTACAGGAGACAGATGGATGTCTGGAGAGAGAACAGGACAAACTCCCTTCCTCGCCTCTCTCTGTGCCTCCTGCTAAGGTCAGACCAACATAGCATGCTGATGGAAGAAGAACGGAAAGAGGCAGAGAGGCATGAGACAGGATCTGAAAGGGACAAAACCAGGATGCTAAGGGAGGCAGGATAAGGAGACTATCCCAAAAAGCCCTAGTCTCCTGGTGCTTTCCTTCAATGTGTTTTCAAACTATCAGAGGATTTTTCTTATACCATGTGCTTGTCTCATTGCCTTCTGCTAATACCATATCCCCTCTTGACTGTCCCAGCCTCCCAGATGCCCTGCCTGACTTTTTTCTGCTGCTAATTGGTATGGAGAAGAGGTATCCATTGCCCCATATTTTCTGCTAAAGTTTAAGGCAACTAAAGAACTTATTCCTTAGTGAAAAATTTCACACATTGAGCCATGCTAAAATTATGAGGTCTAACCAGTTTTCTCTAGGACAAACGTGTCTGTTTATTAAATGAGAAATACTAACCAACATTCCAGATTATTCCACAGTTCTCTCTCCAATCCCTCTTCTATATTTATTTCCTTCCTTTTTCAGCCCAATGTGCATAAGATTGTGGTAGAGACTTTTAATACCCCTTGAAGTCCCTAAGTTGGTAGTAACATTCTATTTCAAATTCTTTGATTCAGTCAGCTAGGTCAGCATAAGTCATACAGACCATCGCCCCCATGTACACGAACATGCTGAGTCAGTGGCAGAAGGTTGCACCTCACAACACGACTCCATTGTTATTTTAATTTTCTCATTCCACAAGTGCTCTCCCACCATTTCCCTCCCACTGCAAGAAGCTTTGCTACAAAATGAGCACAACTAACAGCGCCCAGGGCTGCTATACAAAGGAAAAGAAAAGCTGGGGGAAATTGCTACAACCTCTCATGTCTGTGGCAAGTTTATTATGCCACTTGACACAGCTTGAAGGAAAACTAGAGATTTCACAAAAGGCAACATTTAAAAATAACTTCTTTTTTGTCAATTAAATCTAAGTGTTTTAAAAACCTCAGCACTGACAAGGTTTGTTTGGTTTTCTTTTCTTCTCTCCCCCCCCCCCCCCCGCCCCCCCACCTTAAAGGGAACTCTGAACAACACTTTCTTCTAAGCCATATACATTTCACGTAGTCTAGTTCAGAAACACAAAACATAGAAAATTACTTGGTCCAACCATGTCCAAAATTGTCTGATTACTCTCAAAAGCAGACAGCTGCAGCAGTACGAAACGCTTTTGAATGGGGGAACCTGAGGGACTAGAATAGGACTGGATATAATTCCAGAAGTTCCTTCTATCCAAGTAACTCTAATGCAAATGACACCCTACACCAAATACTCTCCTTGATTTGACTTTCAGTGCCTTTGTCCCTGTGCCTTCCAAGCTGACATAGTGCTGCTCAGCCAAGTGTCTCATAAGCTGAACTTGTTAATCATTCAAGCCTCTTCAAAAGCAAGGCACCAGACAAGTAAAACAGTATTAAAACAACAAATATAAAGGCTCTGAACTTCTGGGATTGCCTAATCCTGAACCAGCACCATTTTTTTTTTCACTTACTCCAAATAATCGTCGGCCAGATCACAGAACCAGAGTCTCTCCTGCTTCACATCACACAAGGGCCACCAAAGTGTATTCATATTTCAGTTGTATCTTGACAGAAGCTGCTACTAATACTTCATCTTTTATCCTTCAGAATGTCAGTGCACACAGCCACAGTGTGCACAGGTAGCTGAGCAGGTAATTTGGAAACTTGAAAGAAGTCTTGGGACTCACAATCCAAAATTATCTAGAAAGCCCAACATACAGCTATAGAAGAAGTGAGGAGAGTAGGAGGCTCCAGATCAGTCCAGGATCCTGAAGGATCCCTTTCTAAAACAAGAGACCCAGGACCTCTGGGTCCCAAATGAGCTTCATTCACAAATGACAGTTCCACTTTTTTGCTAAAGACAGTTGGAAAATCCTTCTCCGCACATGCTGGGAGAGGATATGCTCAGGCAATGGCTTTCCATGCCCCCAGCAGTTCAAGATATCCTGTTAGTGGGATTCTAGGAATCTCAGATAACACAAAACAAGCAGGCAATTACTAGAAATCAAGTAAGCACTCTAGATTTGCAAAGCCAAGTTATGGCCTTTGTCTACTGTGAGCTAAATGGCTGGTGGAGAGACATGCTGGGCAGGAAGGGATCGTTGTTGATTGCAGAACCTAAAGAATGAGCTTCCTGACCTTCACATTTTCAAAATTTGAATTCAGCATTAACAGAAAATTTCCCTGCATGCCAATATTTTTATTTTAGAACCACAGTGGGTTTTTTAGTTTAATTGTGATATATGCATGAGCTTAACTTTGCTTTAACAAAGCTTTTTTTCTGAGGATGTAAGATCATTATCACTCCCATTACATACTGTGTAAATTATCTGATATGTCTATGGGTGTGTGTCATTCAGCATATTCAAAAAATAAAATTTTTATGGCATGCTGCAGGCTTGAATAAAAATAGATTTGTCATCTCTTTTTGCAATAGAACACTTGCGGCATATTTTTTTTCCCTGCAATATATTATTCCCCTTAAATAAGAGATTGAGGCAGAGTTGTTAGTTTATACAAAGCTTTTCTATAGTGATGACCTTTTCTGACCCTCTGTGAAAGTTAAGCATTCACTAACAACCAATAGAGATGATATTTAAAAATAAACATATGCATACAAAGAATTTTAACCCTGGGTACACATTTGGGTAAAAAAAGGACATTTTCAAGGTACACTTCATGACAGCCTAAGAGGAATCCACTACAGATGAAAATGACAGATTTGTGTTGTTGTAATGCTCCACTCATTGTTTACAATAAATGGGTTATTCATCACAAATGACAATGAGGTCTTTGGGTTTCTTTGAGAAGGTGGGAAATTTAGCACCAGAAAGACTTGAATTGTTGTTCCCAGCTCTGCTGCTGGCCTTGAGGGTGAATTGGGGCAAGCCATCTTGCCCTGCGGTGCCTCTGTTTCTCCATCTATAAAGCTGGGAGATAGATACTGATCCTTTGTAAAGTGTTCGGAGATCTGATGAAATGTGCTGTTTAGCAGCCAGGTATTATTATTGCTAATTTTGAACGGATTAAAACTTGTGTATATAAGTGGTGCCTGTATTTAGTTGTAGGATTACTGTGGTCCTGTGTGCTAATTGGGTCACTGGGGAAGAGGCTTAGTCTCTCATTTTGAACTGCTTTGTTGCCTGGAAAAAACTTGATGACTCCACTAGAAACATGTATATGCTAAGGCTTCCATATTCACATCAAAGGTTTCTTGGGAAGAAAAAAAGTGCCCATGCCACATCATTAATGTTTCAATGTTCAATGTTTCTGAGAGGTGGTGTACTTTTTTAGTTCATGTCTGACCAATGTACCTCTGGCCAGCCCAGGGGAATCCTGGACAAATGGAAAAAAATTCTTCAAACTCATCAAGTGTGTCCAAGGAACCCTGAACAAAAGATAAAAAGCCTCCCACATCTCTGCAAATCCAAATATTCACAAAGATGAAGAATTTGGGGTGTTCTGGAGTTCCCTTCCTTGCATAGGAATGGAGTGACTGCATCAGTGGATGAGGGAAGAGCTACTGATGTCTTCTACTTGGAATTCTGTAGGGTCTTTGATATGGTCCCCCACAACATTCTTGCCACTACATTGGAGAGATACAGATTTGATGGATGGACAATTAGATGGGTAAGGAATTCGCTGCGTGGCTGAATCCGAAGAGTTACAGTCTACAGTTCAATGTCCAAATGGAAAACAGTAACAAGTGGTATCCCTCAAGGGTCTGCACTGGGACTAATACTATTAATATCTTAATTAATGACATGGACAGTGGGATTGAGTGCACTGTCAGCAAATTTGCAGATGACACTGAGTTGAGTGCTGCAGCTGATTTGCTTGAGGGAAGGGATGCCATCCAAAGGAACTTTGACAGGCTTGAGAAGTGGGCCCGTGTGAAGGAACCTCATGAAGTTTAACAAGACCAAGTGCAAGGTCCTGCACCTGGGTCAGGGCAATCTCCAATATCAATAAAGACTGGGGGATGAATGGATTGAGAGCAGCCCTGCAGAAAAGGACTTGGGGATACTGGTAGATGAAAAAATCGGACATGAGCCAGCAGTGTGTGCTTGCAGCCAAAAAAGCCAACTGTATCCTGGGCTGCATAAAAAGAAGTGTGGCCAGCAGGTTGAGGGAGGTGATTCTTCCCCTCTACTCAGCTCTTGGGAGACCCCAGCTGGAGTACCACATCTAGCTCTGGGGTTCCCAGTACAAGAAAGACATGGACCTGTTAGAGCGAGTCCAGAGGAGGGCCACAAAAATTGTCAGAGGGCTGGAATGCCTCTTGTATGAAGAAAGGCTGAGACAGTTGGGGTTGTTCAGCCTGGTGCAGAGAAGGCCTTACTGTGACTTTTCAATACTTCAAGAGGGCTTACAAGAGAGATGGAGAAAAACTTTTTGCCAGTGCCTGTAGGGGACAAGGGCCAATGGTTTTAAACAGAAAGAGAGTAGATTTAGACTGGATAGAAGGAAGAAATTTTTTATAATGAGGATGGTTATACACTGGAACATGTTGCCCAGAGAAGTTGTGGATGCCCCGTTATTAAAATTGTTCAAGGTCAGATTGGATCGGGCTTTGAGCAACATGATCTAGTGAAAGATAAAAGATGTCCCTGCTCATTCCAGGGGCATTGGACTAGATGATCTTTCCAACCCAAACCACTCTATGACAAGTTCTTCTGGGAACAGAGCCCACATGCTTGTCACAGTGTGACCATGGCTCAGCAACCCCCTCCTGAACTGGCATGATCAGTTTACAGCTGTTTGATTCCAGCTGCTTGCTCCTACCCCGATGAACCATCTCCTCTGCTGTATGTTGATTGAAAAATGAGTGTTTTCAGCTCAGATCAGTTCATTGAGTAGTTGAAGATGAAAGATGGTGCCAACTCCAACACTGTCACCTAGGAAAAAAGAGCTGTGGACCTGTACCACTAGATGTCTGGATCAAAAGCTAAGAATAATAATAAAGAGTAAGAGTAAAAAGCTTCCTTCCATCTCTGGGTGAACCACCCAGATCAGGATATAGGGGAAACCTTTTGGTGGTGCATGGAAATCTTTAACTGGAAGAAAAAGTGTTTTGGAAAAGTTACAGATTTTTTAAGTATGTGGTGTCACTTTTGATAAAGTTTTGGATCTAAGCTAGTGTTTTCAAATTTTTTTCTCCTCTCATAGGACTTGGTGCTGGGGAAATAAAATAAAAAATTATTGTCACTTTGTTAAGTCATAGTTGTTCCTTGCTGCTTCTGATACAACATTAAGTTAATTATAGCTGTAAATTCTATTATTTTATATTTTGTTTTTGTTATTTTATTTTTTAAATCATTTAAGGCAGCTGGTACATAATAGATATTTAAATATTTGTTTTCTATATCAAAATGTCTCCACTTTGTGTTGAAACAAAAGTTTGACATTAACTTATTCTCTTGCTGAAAGTGCCAAATTGTTTAATTTCAATGCAAACAGGAGACACATTCAAAACAAAATACAAGCAGATTGTCAGGCAATGTCATTAACATCTAACGAAGGCACACATTCATCTGGAAAAGACAGTATTTCAAACTGTACTGTGTAGTGGTTAGACTTAATTATTTTTACAGTAAGCTAAAACCAATAAACCATAAAATAAATTACGTTAATATTTTAACAATTGTATCATGTCGTGACAGAATACAGCATAATATAGCTTTGAACTGTATAAATCATATTGCATTTCTACTTCTGGCATGTCCTAAAGCAATACAAAAATAATCTTAAAATTAATTAAAATTACAATAGCTAAGCAGGTATGTTTCAGAATTTTTGGAAACATAAACATACTCAAAATACTTCTTTTCAACATAAGAACAAATTAAAAAAACAGGAAATGGAAAATGAAGGCTTCAGATACAAATAGCTCTGCAACTGATCCCACTTTTCTCTTACACATGGTAGGGATGGGAAAAATAAAGCCTGAGGTCTGCTCCCCAATATGCGGGGCAGCACAGATGAGGTTGCCAAAAAGCCATTGCAGTTTGCTGTTAGCATATGTCAGCAGCAAACAGCTGTATCCTTCCCGCTCCCGAGGATCCACAAAAGTGAACATCCAACAGACACACATGCAAGTGCCTGGCGGGTTGCTGGACCTTAAAGACACGAGCAGTGAAAATGGATGAGAAAGAAGAATTTGGCTCTTAACTGGAATGTATCTTACCAAGTTTTACATTTACTGGGAGGTGTCTCAGGTAACTGATTTAATCAAATGACAGTGAATGGTAATGACTGCTGCTTATTAGTGTAAATTTGCCTTAATGGAGAGGCATTCAGCAGGTGCCAAGTAGCTGCATGGTCAGTTGACTCTGTCAGGTCAAATTAGACTCCAATTACAGGTTCCATAAAAAAATAAGGGTTTTCTGGTGCTAAGGCCAGCAGAAATATTTTTTTCTTTTTTTAATTCAAAAGCAAATAAATATATAAACAGTCAGCTCAAAGTAGCCTTTGCAATCAAAACATTGGCTATACTAGGACTAAGGCAACTTTGGTTTACAGTTGAGAAGGTCACAGGGTGGTGCAAATGTTCTTGCAGTTTCTGCCGCAGCACCATGGCACAAGCTCATTTCCATGCCACAGTTAATGTGATATCACAACTTTCACTGCTGTTCTAGCTATGATGAACAGGTCCAGAAGGGACTGAAAGTCGAGCATCAGGCAAACAAATTACACTGTCCGGTCTCTGTTGTTTTATATCGGTTATGAACTATGAAGATAGAGGAGCCTAGAAATGCTGTACAGTGTGAGCTCTTGTAATGGTCAGCAGCAGCCAAGTGTGGCACACATGAGCATTGCCCCATCTCAGTCCTTTGGCTTCCTTTCCAGTTGGGCTTTAGTCCAGTGCACACACAAGAGCAGAATTAGGAATGGCTCTTCTGGTTACGAGAACAGGTTTGACTCAGTCCCAGATGCTGCAATTCTGGGACCACCTGAGTATTGTTTGGACATGAGAAAGGCAGTAACTGCCCTCAGATGGTCACACTTATTGTCAGGCACTTTCAAATCAATAAGGAGGCTATTTAAGAGCTCAGGTAAGTAGCTAACTCAACTTTCCTTATAAGAATTTTTTTTTTTTTTTTTTGGTTGCTGAAGAACACTCAATATTCTCCAAGTGCTGTCCCTTCATAGTGGACACGTTGTTTGGAAGACAGATAATTTTTTCCCCAAACTGGTTCAAACATGCAAAGGAAGTCACTTCACGCTCATCTGAAATTGCTGATCCTTCCCAAACAACTCCAAAGCAGGCATGGTGCAAGTTCAAAGCTGGCAGCAGCTCCACTGCCACTGCTGGTATTTCAGCAGCAAGGTAGGTACTGATGAAGCACAAGAGGGTCTCTGGCTTTAATAATTCAGCAATTAGAATTGAAGTAGATTAGTGCTGAGAGAGTCTCTTGTCAAGAGTATGAATGTTACCCTTGACCAGTATTACAAAGATTTAAGCTATTTCTGCTCATAGATAATAATCTAAAAAATGTGAAGCTAATAGAGTGTGTGTGCAAAATAGGGCAGGGGAGAATTTAAGAGGAAGGAAAGATGAAGGGATGGAGGAAGAAAGGGAAATGTAAAAAGGACAAACATTTTTTAGTTTATTAAAGTTTTGTGTAAGGAAATAAGCCTTTCCAGGTGCAAAATAGTTTTAACCCTCATTTGCCAAAGTATACTTCATCAAGAAGTAGAGGAACTTCAATTTAATCTGTTTCAGTATAAATCGAAACACTTATTAGTAAAGGTACCAACATAAATGGCTATTTTACAGTAGCTCTAAAATCTGAGGATCAAATTTTACGCTTACCTACCCCACATAGATTGAGTCCACCTGCTGGGATAAATTCTTCATGAAAAGATACTTGAAGGATAATAAATCCTCTTTCTTCTTCAGTGATGCATTAGGTGTAAGATGACTATAATTTCTCTTTGTAAGGATTCTTGCTCAAAGAAGAATTCGTAGTTCCAGAAAGGTATAAACAAAAGTGTAAGAAAAATTAGAACAAGGCATGAAAAAAGATGTAATCATAACAACATTGTATATTTTTCTATTATTCTGATTGTTCTTGGGAGAGAGAGTGAGAGAGCATAAGAGAAGCAAACACACAGATGCTAGCCTCCAAAACTTACAGGAAATTAATAACAGCATCTGTGGGTTTTTTATAATAGTGAAATTTTCCCTGCTGTTCTGAAAATAAGAAAAGAAGAGCACAAAGGGACAGAACATCAGTTGGTGTAAATCATCCTAGCTCCATTAAAGGGATGAATTTGTCCCAGTAAGTTTAATAGGAAAAAAATATATTTACATTGATCTAGTGATGGACAATATTTGGAATGTACATGCAATACACATTTTGATGGTTTGGGGGGTTATTTTAACAATTTCTGCAGCATCAATCACTGGGATCTTTGAGGGGCTCAGAAATATTTCTTGTCTGAGCAGATGCTCTGAACGATTGGGGTAACATTCTGCAATCTTTGGTACCTGGACACCCACTGAGGGTAATCAAGAGGGAGCAGAGAACGTCACAGGGTTTTGAAAGCAGTGTTTGTTAATGATCACCTTGTCCACAACCCCAGTGGCATGAGGGGACAATGGCAAGGGTATTGCCTTGGGGGTTGGAACCTAAAATAGATTTTCAGAGATCTCACTATGCTCTGGGATTTCTCTAGTTACTCAAGGCTGCTGAGTATAAACCCACACCAAATAACGTGGTGGCTTCTTTGACTACAGAAGTTAAAATTCAAGTGCAGGATCAGACAGCCGCAGTGGCTGGAGCCTGGCCAGGCAGAAGTGAGGCAGCAGTAGTGCTGAGCATACCCGGCCAGGCTCTCTGCCTCCCAGGAGCAGGACTGTGGAGGATCTCTGGGCCAAGGAGCATCTGAAGAAGTGCAGAACTTCCACTGACACGGGGTCCTCTGCAACAAGGACACTTGGCAACTCCTCTCTTCTGCTTCTCCTTCTCTACCCTACACAAATCTAAGAGAAATAGGAGTAAAATTGGCAATGGTGAAAAGCAAGAAAGGAGGGAAGACTTCCTTAGGGCATTCAGGATGAGTATGGAGGAGGTAAAGACAAAAGGGCTGGGCAAGCAGACAATTTAATGGGTGCTAAGATTTGGGCAGATATCTAGGAGACTGGGATGAAGCTGAAGGTGCCATGTGGTGTCTGGATACTGTCATATGATACACAATGAGACAGGCAAAAGAGGAAAGCCTCTGTCAAAAAATGCAAAAAAGGTGGCCTAGCCTCCTGGTGGGTTCTCCAAGCTCCCAGCTCGGGGCAGGGTGATGTGCAGCGACGCAGAGCCCTGCCTGATGTAGGCATCAGCCTCTGCCTCCCAGCCAGGTGGGAAGGCAGAGAGAAAACATCCGTGCCTGTCAGCGTGGCACGTGTCAGCCTCGACAGCCCTCGGCGTTCGACAAGTCAGCGCTTGCTGCTTCTCCGAGCCAATGGGATTCCTCTTGTTGATGGCTGCCAGGGCTCCTGCCTGAGCAAACCCCTATAGATAAGCAGATTCAATATCAAATATATCTGCAAGAATTAATTTTTTCTACCTGCCTAACACAAAGGATAAGGCAAGGAAATCAGTCAGTAGCACTCTGTTCATAGCTCTGCCTCACTTTTTGCTATTAGGAAAATTGCCGCTCATGGCAGCGGGGACATCCCAATCTTTGACATCCTGAGCTGCTTTATCCAGCTCTCCTCTCACACAGCAAATGCTTCCACCCACTGTCTTTACACCTTGCTTTACAACCTGTGGGCTTCTGAGAGGCTGTCTAGCAGTGTCCCAGTTTTTAATTTTCCCCAGTCTTTTTCAGCCATTGAGATAAATCCAGACTGAAAGATGCAAAGAAAGAATGAGTAACCATTGCTGAAGGCTTGATAGAAAAATCATAGCTAGAAAGGCCATAAATTCTCTATTTACAATGCCAGCCACTCACAGCATGGCTTTATGTAATCACTGCATGTGTGCTTTTGAAGTCCACAGACTTCTGGAAGGACATTATTTGCATGAATCACCGGTTTCGGTATGAGCTGGTCGGTACCTGTTGTTCACTTGCAATTGTGTTTTCACAGTGGGTGAGAAAATGCTGGAAAAATCATCAGCAAACCTCCAAATGTCCACCTGACCTAAAGAAAGTAGAGGGTGTGTATTTGGAGGGTTTTCCTTTTTAATGCTGAGAGAAGTAAGAGTGTAGCCAGTTATAGCGGCTGGGCAGGACCTCTATGCTAGGGATGAAGCCAGGATGGTGCTGGACTGGAGTGACTGGGGATGCAGATTTGCTGGAAAGTGAGACGGAAAATAAGGGACCTTTTGTAGGAATGAAAGGACCTTCAGAGAGAGGTGAGCCAAAGCCAAATGATCCTTCTACCTTTCTGATTCCATATCAGCTGTTTGGGTGAGCCTGGATTATTTTCATGGATTAAGAACAACTTTTGTGTGATGCTTCTGAATTGAAACATTTCTTAAGAAAAGGAGGAGAAAAAGGCCAATGTGCTCCTTGAAATAGCAGTTCCTGTCAATATGTTGGATTTAAAAAACATTTGGATGCAAATTCTTGCATTCTTGGGGACATCTGCCTCTGAATTTAACTATACCATGTCTTAACTTTTTCACTCTTTCTTTGAATCCCTGCACTGGTTTATAATATTTTTTTTTTTTCCCCCAACAGTGTTGTTATTTTATTGAGTGTCCAAAGTACTTTCAAGAGTGTGTAATAGAAGTTGATTTTTTTAAAAATCATAATTTTCCTGATGTGAATTTATTATATGAGTGATGGGGGGGATTTCAACATGTAACAGCTATACTTGAGAAGCTGTTATCTATCCGATAACATAAATACAGGAAATTTTGAAGCACAGAGAGGGAATAGGAGTTGCTGGGCTTCACAATGGCCCCAATCTTACAAACAGCATTGCACAGGAAAATTCTTCAATCAAAATCAGGTCTTTAGTGAGCCTTCGTGCAGATTAAGGAGCCTTCCTAAGTGGTTGCAGGATCACGGCTGCTGTTTGGAAAGAGGGTGACCTGGGATAAGCCACTAAAGACACTGCACCAAGTGGTTCCCTCAGCCACTCCTCTATACTCTACTTGAATTCAATAGGATCTAAATCTGTGGCTTACAGCATATAGTCAAGGAAATCGGTATTTCAAGCATGATTGAGAAAGATGATTGTCAGCACAACACAAAATGATTTTCTTCTCAGACTCCAGCTTCAAAAATTAAAGTAAAATAATCTCCATTTACTTACAGTAATATATGAAGAGATTAAGAAGGTTTTATTAGATTTTCAAAAGACTACATCCTTCATTATTTATTTATCCATAATAGCTCAAGTTTTTTCAAATTTACTCAGGGTTGGAAATAAATAGAGAAGTTTTGATAAGAAAGAAAAAGCAATAGAAAGTGTACAAGACCAGGAATTATATTGAACAGAGTGAACTGTCACTGAGGGCGATGAATCAAGAGTGATAACGCTCCACGAGGGGAGGAAATACTGAGTAGAGAGATAAAACCTGAAAATGGTGTCACAGGGTCAGGGTTATGCAACAAAATCAGAAAGCTTCTGTATACCATAATAGCACATATATATATTTCTCTATATTCAAGCAGTGTTAAACTTCCTGGAATTGTAACTCAAGTGCCCAGTAAAACTTTAGTTTACTTAGATTTAAGATTCCCCAAATGAAAATTCTGCCAATACAGTGACAAAACAGTTCAAGTAAACCTCGTTTGCATGCATTAACCTCCCTCCCTAAGGCACAAAGCCTTGAGTTGGTCCCTAAATTTACACATCTCTGAGGTACTTACATAAAGGACACCTGCTTAGGGACATGGTTTATGGTGGAATGGCAGTTTTAGGTTAACAGTTGGACTTGATGATCTTAAAATTCTTTTCCAACCTAAATGATTCTATGATTCTATGAAAAAGCGTAATTGCCAAAGGCACCCTAAGTAACCAAGTGGAGACAGACGCACACTTCTAGGGGGTGGCTGAGATCTCAAGGGATGAATTTACTTTCTGGGATGGTCTCTCCCCCTCCATTGACTAATCAGTTAGCCAGCAGTAGCAGCCTTAGCTTAGGCTCCTCTGTTGGTTAGGTGGCTTCAGTGTGGCTCATAGTGCCTCCTCTTCCCTGGAATCTCTCCTTCAGGATATCGCCAGCCACAATGCACATGGTTGGTCTACACAACATCTCAAAAAGTGCTGCAAGCCCTAACAGGCTCTCATCTGAGAGGAATCTTGTTCAATGGACAGAAAAATCTACATATTTAAATTAAACTGCATTTTGTATTTTTGCCTTTCTTGGATTAACGTTTAGTCAGGAAAAATTGACTATTTAAGATGAGTCTTAGTCAAAGAGTAGCCAGAATTGTAAAATTCCTATTCAGGCAGGGATTACTTAAACTTTATGTCCTATTCTGTGCCTGTATCCTGACCTTAACACCACAGTGTTATTAGCCTAATTGGGAAAGAGTGGCACTGATGATGAGTCCAAGTCAACATCAGCTGCTCCTTTGTCTTGTGATATGACTTTATGGTGTTCTCCCAATAAGAACTGAGACTATATCTGATTATTATGGTATTATTTTTGAAGGATTTAAGGTTTACATACAGTAGGATAGGTTGTAAGGTTTCGGGGGAGGCCTATATTAGAGTCAGGAGACAAGCCTAATTCTGAAATATTCCTGCTTGTCTCTGTTGCCTAGGCTAAACTCTGTAAATGGTAAACAGTCTTCTGGAGACATATTCACAAATTCAGATGTTCACCACAGATGAAACATTTGCTTGCAGAAAACTAAGAAACAATCCTCTTGCAGTGAGAAGTCACCATCTGGACCGCTAGTGGGAAAACAAGAGACTGGTTCAAATGCATGAAGAAACTTTTATTGAACGTGCTAGGTAAATGGTGCCATCAATCTCATCATTCTCAGATGGGTGGGAAACAGATGCAGAGTTTCTACCAAACAAGCTGTTTTAGAAATGGGTGTAAGGAGGCAAATATCTGACTTCTCCCACAATGTCTGAGGGGTGGCAGGGACAGGGACTAAATTAATTTCAGAGAGGCAGTGCAATCGCTTCTTAGGGGAATACTGATGAGCCAAAGGCTTAGTTTCATTTCTTGACCTCGTTGCATTACTCTGTTCAGTAGTATCTAATCCCTTAATGATTTATCTCCTTATCCCAGTCCTACAGAATTTTGCTTTTAAATTTGCAATTATTAAATGTTTGTTCTTTTCTAACTCAGTGAATAATGTGCTGCAACTTAATACTTTTTGCCTAGAAGACAGTCCCATGGTGTCTGGGGTTTATACTATCAAGACCAACCATGCAACTGGCAGGTGGGGTTTTGAGTGGATTTCTCTGGAGATTGTGTTGTACGGGCCACAGATGCAGATACGCCCCCATGCCTTGTGAACGAGTTCCAAGGCCACTTTTTTAGGTAAAACAGCTTGTTATTCCCATCAAGAACACATTTCCAGGAGGCTGTAAAACCTCATTAGAAAGTTTCATTAAATTTCATTGTCCTAAGACAAGGATTATTGTTACATGGATCTTCTGTGTTTTGGGGAAAATATTTAGTGGACCGTCCTAAATGTCTTTTACTGAGTTATACATGCCAGCAGAGACTAACCTGCTAAGTTTCCTCTTTCACTGTCAGTAGACATAGTATAGCTGCTAAAATCCAGTCTGTTCCTGGCAAAAGAAATTGTACCTGGTACAATGCAGGAGAGAAAAGGTCATCCAGGCTCTGAGAGGCACTTTTAGTGGTTACTAAAAGTTGTTGGAAGTGAGAATATGTCCTACTTTAACCGGAGGGCTGATTCCAGGTGTTAGTTGTGGGCTTTGCCTGTTGCATTCACTTCTGCAGTGGCACCAGCATCCATGTGAATTGAAGACCGCAGACACTGCGCTGCCCACTTAGGAAGAACATCTCATGGGGAGTGAAGGACAACTTTTTATTGTCTCAGTCCTTGGTAAACATGCTCTTTGGAATGGTGTCCAGTTTAATGTAGACCCTGAATTAAGCAGTCTTGCAAGGCAAGTCATCACAACTGTAGCTGCATGTGCTGTGACCTCAGTATTCCCTGGTTCCCATTTTACTGGATTTGTCAGAGGTTTGTATCTGGAATGTTTAGTATGAATATTCATTGCCTTTTTTTCTTTTTTTTTTTTTTTTCCCCTCCCAACTAATAATGTGCTCCACAGCAAGGGCTGATAATAGGGCATGAGACCAGAGAGCTTCATATTGAAAATAAAAAAATTATCCATACAGAAAAGCATTTTACCTAGCCATATATAGACCTTATGTTCACTATTTTGTGGTTTTGGGGTTAAATTTTATTTGAGGACTTGAGGCCACCTTCTTTTTATATGTCCTTAAGTCTGTGCTATTTAAGCCCTGAGTGACTCCCCCTAACAGTCTCTCTCCCTTCCCCCTCCTTTTTCCTTTATACAACAAAAACAAGCTCTTTGCATTAAGAATAAGATTGACCACAGGCTATTTTAACATGCCTCAGCAGCCGCTCTCTCTCCCCTTTACTTCCTGTCACGTATCCATTTCTGCTTGTGTGAATCAAT
Source organism: Gorsachius magnificus (assembly GCA_034008185.1). Classification (NCBI taxonomy): domain Eukaryota; kingdom Metazoa; phylum Chordata; class Aves; order Pelecaniformes; family Ardeidae; genus Gorsachius; species Gorsachius magnificus. The sequence continues at coordinate 54,652,036 of CM067086.1, forward strand.
CATACCTCTCATTTATAAAACATGGCAGCAATATATAAGAAATTAATACAATAATTAAAGGAAATATTATTGCAAGATCTGAAGAAATATTATTCTCACATTTCAAATGTGCAGTCCAGTTAAAAAATTGACATCAAGCATTGTGCATGTTCCTTGGAGAGGGTCTTCAGTACTATGTATCTCATGGGTGTCATTGGATGTAATTGTTGCCATGCTAAATATTCATGTATGAATAGTCTGGAATAAATTCTCTTGTAAATTGACAGAGGGCAAGTTAGAACTGTCCTTGAATCTCTCATCTGCATCCTCATTTTTGAAAAACTGTCTAGTTTGCGTGTATGTGTGTGTACTTGGTTAAATTAAACAGAGAAAGCCTCCCTCTTTCTGAAATAGTCTGCTATCACCTGTTACTAACACTGGTTATTTATATCAGCTCCGTTGTGTGAGGTAGAAGCCAGTTTAATGCCATTTATGACTGGCAGTAGTTCTTTAAGTTGTTGTGCCTGCTGGCCCCACCTGATAGCAGAGCCAGCTCTCCCAGGCAGGCTGTAAACACACGCAGCAAGGCAATCTCTGAGGTGTGGTCCTTGACATTGGAGTAAGTGGGATGGGGGAGAGAGAGAACTTGGCAGGGGTCACACAGGAAGGTTACAGGAGAGGCAGAAATTGAACCCATATCTTCTACCCAGCGGTTTCATCACGAAGTCATCCAGTCCTCTTTCCAGCTCACTAATACTCTGACACAAATGTTTTGGACATAAATACTGATAGTCAAGGCAGAGTATAATCTTTTCTGGTATCCAACCCTCTCTACCAGGTGTTGGCAGTCCTTGTTAGTGGGTTTGGAGGTCTGGATTCATTTGTCTTTCCCTAATTTGGTGCCACATATCCTGAAGCTCTCCTCACTCCTTTTTCTTTCTCGCAAAGACCTGCACAGTTGTGTTTTGGGTTTTTTCCCTTAAGTATCAGTTTTATTAACTTTGCTAATTTTGCACAATGGAGAGAAAAAAGTGGAGGGTTTTGCACTCCTCTGTGCACTGAACACTGACACAGATAATGCTTCTCCTTTTCCCAGGTAATATCCCTTGCCCGCAGTTCTTCCTCTGGCTTCTACTGTGCTCTGTGCACCTCGGATGCCTCCTCCGATCCCTGCTCCCTGTGCCTGCATGCACAGGGTCTGTGCCAGATGCCTTTGCTGGGGTGAGGTGGCCTCCAGCAACTTGGCTGTGTGCAAGGACCTGTTATCAGACTGCCTGGTTCCAATGCCACCAGCAAGCCTGTTTGTTAATACTTTTGTTTGGTGTTTTGTGCATTGCATCATATCTTTTCAGACTATGTGGGATGAAATGAAGAGAGCAAACTCTGATCTGGGTTTGCTGACTCTCCCCTCTCTGCTGCTAGCATAAACCAAGCAAAGGCTTTCTCTACTCTCTTCCTCAGTATCTTCTTTCCCTTCCTCTGACCTTCACCCGTGTGCTCTCCTGGCTCTGCCTCCAGCCATGGAGCTGGGAAGATGAAAGCTGCTTCTGGCAGTCAATGCCTTCATATTGCTCCCTGCAGCAGTAAGACACTATCCTCTGTGGACATTGAATTACTGGTGCCTTTTCAGCCAAAACCAACAAGTGCTTGTGCTGCTGCAGAGAAACACAATCAAACAACCCTCAAAGTTATCTTCCTGGCCAGTGGACAAGCTGGTTTAAGGGCAGGACCTCCTTCAGCCAAAGAACTGGTAGAGACCCTTTGTGGTGGCAGAACAGCATTTTGCAGACCCGGTACTGAAACCAAAGGGTTTCTGTGTGGGTGCCATGTGGTTTGGCTGGCATCCATGTGGAGGAAGGCAGAAAGTAATAGTGTATTATGCTTATTATGTACCAGAAATAGTGTGGCCAGCAGTGATCATCCCCCTGTACTTGGCACTGGTGAGGCTATACCTCGAATACTGGGTTCAGTTTTGGGCCCCTCACTACACAAAGGACATTGAGGTGCTGGAGCGTGTCCAGAGAAGAGCAATGAAGCTGATGAGGGGTCTGGAGCCCAAGTCTGATGATAAGCAGCTGAGGGAACTGGGGTGGTTTAGTCTGGAGAAGAGGAGGCTGAGGGGAGACCTTATCGCCCTCTACAACTGCCTGAAAGGAGGCTGTAGTGAGGTGGGGGTTGGTCTCTTCTCCCAAGTAACAAGAGAGAGGACGAGAGGAAATAGCCTCAAGTTTCACCAGGGGAAGTTTAGATCGGATATTAGGAAAAATTTCTTCACCAAAATGCCAAGCATTGGTACAGCCTGCCCATGGAAGTGGTTGGGTCCCCATCCCCGGAGGTACGTGAAAGATGTGTAGATGTGGTGCTTAAGGACATGGTTTAGTGGTGGACTTGGCAGTGCTAGGTTTACAGTGGGACTTGATGACATTAAAGGTCTTTTCCAACCTAAACGATTCTATGATTCTTACACTTTTGTATTTGGACAGGTCATAGTTTTAGGATGAATGTGAACCAGGCAAAAAGTACTAAATCAAATCCATAAATATGGTTTTGCAGCCAGGCTGTGATACCCGAAAAGTTACAGCTGGGAATTTTTGCAAGCGAACTTCCAAGCCATTTGGAGGAGTGACAGGCTCCTCTTCACCAGCCGACAGGAGGATCAGCACTGCTGCAGAGCATCCAAGTTAGGACTAGGCAGGCGGCTGGAGCTGTGTGTAGGACATGCTGATTGCCTGAGAGAAACCCCCTCTTCCCTTTGGTCCTTCCTGTTACCCAATGTGCTTCATGACAGAACGTACTGGCAGAAACTTGCCTTGTCAGTGAAAGAGAAAATGCTTCTGCTACTGCTCAGCTGAAACCCCATGTGGGGCTGAGCACTGGGCAGACAGGCGGCCCTTGGGCTCACGGCACTCTGTCCTCGGAAACGAAGGGGACGTGCCAGCCAGCTGCATGTTAGGTCTGTAAAATCTGAAAACTCTAGAAGTCTAGAACACTTGCCTCTCTTCCCAGAGAGGAGGAACAAAACCGTGCTGGATTTCTCAGGGTGCTGGTGGGGGCCATGTCCTGGCAGCAGAACCGGCGAGGCTTTCGGGGCTGGGAGTGGAGGGGCTGGCAGATGGCTGGGGACGTGCGCTGGCTGGGGCATGCAGTTAGCAGTGTAAACAAACTTGGCTCTGGAGGTTAGGTGGTAAGATATATTTTTTTAATTATTGAGCTGTGTACACATTATGAAACCATTACAGAACCAAAGTATGTAAAATTCCAAATTACAAATACCAGCTTATACAAAGGGGTAATAAAATAAATAATACATTAACTAGCTCCAGTACTCTGTATTCATAGACAGTAATGGAACCATATACATCAGAGGCCATAAAAATGCATACATTAAACAGGGTGCACAGTGGTAACTGAGGGTTCATCTTGATGCTTCCTGACTGCATGAGGGTCTATTAGTGCTGGGGGATGGGAACTGCATTCGCTACTTAAGCCATTATTGATTGAGAGAGGGAAACACAAACCTCGTAGACCAGGTCGGCAGGAAAAAGGGTGAGAACTAAGCTTGACATAACACATTAACACTGTAAACAAAGTGAGCTTTGAAGGTTATTATGCACAACCGCTATGTCCTGCACTGCAGGGCCTGCCTTGGTGTGGGACACCAACAGGGAGGACTGTACTCTCTGCAGGTGGAATGGCAGCACGTCGTGTACGGAGGAGGCACCTTCATCCATGGTCACACTGCAGATTTGGGCAGGGTGAGAAATTTGCTTCAGCAATAAACATCTTCTGACCCAGTAAAAATATGGGGCAAGACTCTTCCTCTGACTCCTGTGCAGTGCAACAGCATGAGTATTGCTCAGGTAGCCTGAGGGCAGAGAAGGCTGTGTGGTACCTCTGTATGTGCCAGATGGTCTGGCTGGGTTTAAACCTGCATGGTCTTCTCCCATGGCTGTGCATGTCTTTTCATTCATCTTGCTGTGCTATGAGAGATGCATCTACATTTGGGCATCTACAAAGGAAAATAGAACACTGGTCCAAGGACCTGAAATCCACCCCCACCTCACTCCAGTCAATGATTCTTTCCACTCACTCCTGTTCTCCCTGCTGAAGCCGCTACATTTTTATTTACGTGCTCATGCCGCTGCGACCCCAAGAAATAGCAACGTGCGTGTAATCTGCTGCAGAGCCCTTGCTCTCCAAACAGCCTCTCAATGGGAGAGTTTGGTATGTTAGGGTCTGTGCATCAAATGGCTTGTAGGATTGGCCTAGTTGGAAAATCTGGGGGATCCTATGAAGTGCAAGAAACTAAAGGAAATTATCAGTCTGTCTAGATGGGAAAAAAAGTATGTATATACATAATATTATTAAGATAGCCATCTGATAACGTCAGATTAATTCAGATAAAAATGAAGCTTATTCCTTGACAGGGTTCTGTTGGTGCTTTACTTCCAAGGTGGCAGACAGATTCATGCCTAGAAATGTTTGCACTGGGTCGAGGGACCATTCTGCAGCAGGATCTCTTTGTCTATTTGACCTGAGTGATACAAATGTCATTATCCACGCGCTACCACTACAAATCCATTGTGGGGATCTATTAAGTCTCCTAATCTTTTATTTTTAAATTTTTCATGTACTGATGAAGGAAAAGGGAAGGGGAAAGGGAAGTGGAAGACAAAGGGGAGGAAAGGGAAGGGGAAGAGAGGTTTGGAGACCTCCCTGTAGACCTTCTGCTTTCTCTCTGGCAAGATTTTCATCAGATGTGAGTAAACATTATTCCATTGATTTCACTGACTTATAATGAGATAACGATGGAGCACTGTAATCGATTAATGTCATATGAGGCACAGCTTACATCCTCATTTTCGTTCTCTATACAGACAGGACGTGTGTTTGATTCCTGAACACCACTAAATGAAACCGTAGTTCTCTGCCTTGCTCTGTTTCTGGGTCAGGCTCTGATCTCCGTTACCCTGATACACAGCTAACGGGTTTAAGTTGGTGTGGGAATTGTGCTCCGTTCACAGTGGTGGAGCAGAGACCAGGTCTCCTGGCTCCCTCTTCTTCACTTACACAAACTCCGATGTAATCCATACAAGAATCCATTGAGTTTTAATAATTAATTTAATGAGGGGAAAAAAAAAATCAGGAACAATTTGTTTTGAAATGTATGTAATGAGCAGACGCAATACTGTATCAGATATGCTGAGTTATTCTGCACCCTGTTTTTTCAGTTCTTTATGATTTCAAGTATCAGAAGGGTTTGGAAAGTGTTTTACCCTTGAAAATGACCTGTATTCCAATTAAAGCTCATGATGTAGGTTTCTTATTTGCCCAAGAAGACAACAAGATTTGCTAGGTAATTTGAGAAGCATTTATAATACTGCTACCCATGTTGTAAGCTGATTATAAATAAAGTTCAGCAGAATTGCTTCCATCAGAAAATCAGAATTCACAGTCAAATAAAGTGTACAACCCTGATGTGTAGTTGCTTCTAACTGCTACTGTACATAAATCAGATTCTGCTTAGCAACTGCTGCATATCATGTTTATTAAACACCTTCTGCTTATTACAGCAGAGGGTACTAAAATTTCTTCATGAAAATTTCTCAAATATCTTTTCACATCTTGGATATTTTTAAAGGTCTCATTGCAGTGAACAGAATCCTTCTGCGGAAATGGTACTTGGGGGCTCTCAACATGTGCTTCCTGTTCCACTCAGTCACATGGAAAATGTTCTCAGTTTACAAACCAGGCAAATTGTTTTGTGTTGTTGCTTTAGTCCCGAGGCTCAACCCAGCATAAGGAGAATCAGGCTTCCTACTTTCAATAGCACTGAGCATTTTGTTTGAAGTGAGGCTGTTTATGAGTCCTGGGAGGTAGTTGAAAACCAGCTATTTCATAAGGAGGTAAACTTGCCTACGTGCTACGGAAGCATGCTGGAGCAAGCGATAGCTCATCAGAGAAAGCAATCCTGTACTGATCAGTGATTCTTTGGCACAAGCCGCTGTTATCAAACAATTTCTCAGGGCTAGCCCACCATTGCAGAAGTGACACACGCACATCACACTTACTGTCTCACATTTACACACTACGACGGGCCTTTTGAACCAGTCTCAGATGCTACTGAGGTCTAATAGATTGAAAGTAGTCAGCTGCATACCCTGACAGCCATTACTGTCACAGCGTGAGGAGCGTATTCTAAAATGCCAGGCTCCATTTTGCTGGATATCTCACAAAAATAAAATAGCAATAGAAAAAATCAGCTCTGAAATAACTTCAGTGTGTCTCTTGCAGCTCCTCCTCTGCTCTGCTCCTGTCTGAAGCTTTTCTCGGCTGTTGCACGTTTGTCACTCCTTGATGTCTGTCTTCCAGTCGTAGTACAAATGTCAAATCTCAGTCCTCATGTTGCTCCATCCCTGCAACTTCTGAGAAGTTGGCCACAAAGTGTTGCTGACCTGAGCATGCAGCTGGCTAGGGTGGGAAAGTGCTGTGAGGCTTAGCCAGCCCCTCCACGCAGCGGGTCAGGACTGTGAAGGCCAGATGCTCGTGTGGGCTCTGCAGATTACAGCTCTCAGCTATTCCTGGACTACCATGCCCCATACTTTGCTGGACTTCACTACCTCATGTGCAGGACTGTGCTGCTGCTGGTGCCCACAGTTAATTTATTCATAGCATATGTGCCACACAGACATACCCAGAACGTTGTCTTCCATCCAGGGCCAAAAGTCTGCGCCTCTTCCACCACGGATGAGGATACAGTCACTGAAATTAATGTTTGTCACATCCCCAGTGCAATACTCTGAATCATTGTATGTAAAGCTAAACGAAGTAGCAATGTAGAGGTTATGGGTCTGCGGAATATAGTGGCCCAGCTCCTCCCCAGTACAACCGTAGAGCTTGTTGCAGGGCTCTGTACTCTCACTCTCCTCTCCAAGACCACTGTCAGCACCAGCTCAGGCTCTGCCTTTGATCTGTGAATCCCTCAACTGATTAATGCACCTCTGTATGAGGGAGTCCCTCTTCAGGAGTGACAGCTACGCACCTCTTCGACCATACAGCTAACTGCGCTCTGGATGAATTGCACGGGAAACAGACATGAGCGTTCTTGGTTAAGATGAAGAACCTCTATCCCATGACAGAACAGTCTTCCTCGGTGGAAAGTCTCACTCTGATCATATTGCAACCTGCCTTGCGGCTTTCTCAGAGATCAATTATTGCTTGATTAACTATATAGGTAGCTGGAAAGTGGGAGAAACACTGCCTTGTTATTTGTGACACTGTAAATCTTCGAAGCTCTTTATCATCATTTATAAACTTTTTTTTTTTTTTAACTGTGCATGCTGCTTAGCTGCAGAGCTCCTGTCTGTGATACAAGCGATGAAAAATGTTACCTGGATAAGAATATATTTACATAACCACGAGCTAATTACTGTTTGTCATAACTAAAATCAAGGAATTTTTACCGTGCACAACTTGTTTAGTTGTCCATGGG